>SKCR01031158.1:0-205233 GCA_019454045.1 Zanthoxylum bungeanum
AAAAAAAAAAACACGTTTTCCAGCTTAAAAATGAAGAGGCATGCAAAAACCTCATCATGGTGTCCTGTGGCCCACGCAGACCTTCTCTCATGGCTTTGTTATTTTTATCAGCTTCTTCGGAGTTCGGATTATCTTTCACTTTATTTTTTTCCCATCAATGCCCCTACTACTTCGATCTTAATTACTCTCCACTGCCATTCTCTTGTTCCATTCGTCGCTTCTTTGTGATGACCTTTATGACGTGGATCTTGTGAGAATTGTTTATTGACGATTTTGCCACTAATGAAACTCTAAATTCCATAATCACAAATAACCGTTATATAATTTATTAAAAAAGGAAAATTCATTATGTTTAGTGCCCATATTCATATTGACTATCAATTTCATACGAGTATGAAACGATATTAATCATCTTCACTATTGATAGTAAAAATCACAACAATCGATATAAATCATTAAATTTTCATAAAAAAAATGGATATAGATGAAAAATTCCACCTATTAAATATTAAAATTCACTATTTATTATTAAAAAAATAAATTACATGATAATTATATCATGGACATAATAAATATTATTTTGCAAATATTTTTTTTGATATTGATAAAATTTCAATATTCAATTTAATAAATTTTTTACCTCATATGTATCTCAAATAATTAGATAAAATAAAATATAGCATGAAAATAATTCAATGATGAGAAAATATACAAGAACTTTTTATTCAATCCCTCTTCTTACTCTTAGTACTCTTATTGAAGAAATAATGCGGAATCCATTAAGGGGTAATTCAGGAAACATGATGAACATTTCAAATTTTACCACCAAAGGTTATTTTCGTCTTTTGGATACCTTCATCAATTTAGGGAAAAAAAACAAACAAACAAACAAACAAACTAAGCAGCACGCAGCACAGGACATTTTCCCTGACAGTGAAGAACCAATGAAACAACAAGAAGCTTTAACAAAACCAAAGTGAATGAATTGCAAAACCAAACACAACAAATCTACTTCAACAACAACCACGACAAAAGCAAAAGTGCTTCCCTTTACCTCTTCTTATATAACTACTACTATAGTTGTTTTTTTTTTCAGAAATAAAAGCGGGTAACAAAGAGAACCCAGGTGTTGTATTTTGATGTCCTTCCTGTGTAAGCTTTAGATGGCGGAGAAAAAATGTTCGAGGTTTGGGACGTTTCGTGAGTTTGAAGGTTGTTGAAACGTTTCGATCCGTTTCTTCGCTATAGCTGGGAGTTCTGGCGTAGAGGTATTTCTTTTTTTGTTGGAAGTTGGTGAGTCAGGTAGCTGAGTGGACTCGGTAGCTCGTTCGTGTTGGGCGGGGGAGGGAGAAAGTGAGAGAAAAACCATCAAATAACGTGAAACGTGTGCCTCGAAACGTTTGATGTTTTGGAGAGATTCCTTTATGGGAATCGGAGAATCGGCTGAGTGGAATCGGTGACCGGGACTTTAAAACACTTTAGTGCGAAACGTTTCGTAGGGGGTTTGTTTTTTATGAAACAGATCGTTGGGTATTAAAAGCTCTGATCTCGAAAGATTTATGCTTCATTGTGTTTGGGGCTGTCTCTTAGTGACAAAAACAAGAATAACTACGTACCAAATCAGGAATTCTTGTCTCTTGTCGGTTATAAATCTCACAGTTAGCATTAAACAATAATAAAAAAAAATTGAAAATTTAGACTTAATTTATGGAATATATGCATTTTAGGGAAATCCCATTTGTGTTTTTAGGTTCTTTTAAGCTTTGAAGTGGTAGATGGAAGTGCAAGTGCTGTAGTTTAGTTTGTATTTGGCGTTTTTGGTTTCAGCGTATCAAGTACTTGAGCTTGTGTTTCAAGGATTGAATAAGAGCTCTCGAAGCTTGTGAATTGTGTTTGTGTTTAACATTTCATGGGTAATGTGAGTTCGAGTTTGAGGTTGGAATTTTGGTTTTTAGTGCTTAGATTTCAAGAAAGTGCTTGAAACTGTGATATCTGAAGAGGAGCTACGTATTGTTTGTGTTAATTTGTAATTTTTGGTGGTGAAATTGAAGATGGCAATGTCCTGCAAGGATGGTAAGCCTGGGAACTTGGACAATGGCAAGTATGTAAGATATACACCTGAGCAGGTTGAGGCTCTTGAGAGGCTCTATCATGAATGCCCCAAACCTAGTTCAATTCGCAGGCAACAGCTGATTAGGGAGTGTCCAATTCTCTCTAACATCGAGCCAAAGCAAATCAAAGTTTGGTTCCAGAACAGAAGGTATGCTTCATTCAAATTTGATGTTGTGTAGTCAATTAAGTCTAATCCAATTCTTTAGCTTAATTGTGCATTTATTAATAAGTATCTGCATATTGAAAAACAGACAAATTGAATGTGAGTTTTTAGTTGTAAGGAATATTCTACAGCATTTTTGTTGGTGAATAATGTGGGGAAAGGACTGGAAAATGAATGCTGAATTCTGTTTTTGAAATGATTTTTTTACTTGGAAGTGGAATCTCATATTTCATATGATGGATAACTTGTATCGAAAAGATTTTAACTCTTGCTATTTTGTCTAACAATATGTTGGGTGATTCTGCTTTTGTTACTTCAGATGCAGAGAGAAGCAGAGGAAAGAAGCTTCCCGCCTGCAAGCCGTGAATAGAAAGCTCACGGCGATGAACAAGCTTTTGATGGAGGAGAATGATAGATTGCAGAAGCAGGTGTCACAGCTGGTGTATGACAATGGATGCTTTCGCCAACATACCCGGAGTGTGAGATTTTTTTTCTTTTCGCTGTGCAATATTTCTTACTTACAATAATAGTCAATTTGGTTTCCGAGTAGGAAAAAGAATCATAACTTGGAATTTGGATTAAAGTTGATTGCAATTGTTTTCAGACAATTTCCAGGAACCTACTCAACCCAAATGCACTTTATTTTTTTGTTTAATAATTAGATTAAATTTATGGATTATGTGGACTGAATGATGAGAGTTGATTTCTTACAGACTACACTTGCAACCAAAGATACAAGCTGTGAATCAGTGGTGACGAGCGGTCAACACTATTTGACACCTCAGCATCCTCCAAGGGATGCCAGTCCTGCAGGGTTAGTGGGATATTGGTGTTGGGTTGTTTTCTATCATTGTGTAATGTGACCATTTTTGTTGTATGTGTTTGCTAGTGGGTTATAAATTCATCAAATTCATGCTTGTATTCTTTCAGACTTTTGTCCATTGCAGAAGAGACTTTAGCAGAGTTTCTTTCAAAGGCCACTGGAACTGCTGTTGAGTGGGTCCAAATGCCTGGAATGAAGGTATCTTTTGACCTTTTTCTTTTTCTTTATTTATTTTTTTTTTAAAGAAAATGGTTCATCAAGTGTTCTTTTCTAATAACTAACAAAGAAAGGCAAAGAATGACTAAGAAGAAAACTGAACTTATAATCCCAATAAAAAAAGATTAAAAAGCTTGATGCATGTTGCCATGTTATATCCTTGACAATTCCATCCCTTTCATTTTACTAGTTTACTTCTTTATTTCTTATTTGACTGTGGAATGGGTTTAGTAGGGACCACAGCTGTAAAGGACACTAGATTTTAAACTGTTTCTTCCTTGTTTATTTTTTTCCCACGAACAGCCTGGTCCGGATTCCGTTGGAATCGTTGCTATTTGTCATAGTTGCTCTGGAGTGGCAGCACGCGCCTGCGGCCTGGTGGGCTTAGAGCCTACTGGGGTAAGTGCATATGGTTCTTCTCGTTTGATATTCTCTTAGTTAGATTATTGGGTTAATAAAAGACTGTTCATTCCAGGTTGCAGAAATCCTTAAAGATCGGCCTTCGTGGTTCCGTGATTGCCGAGCTGTGGATGTGCTGAATGTGCTGCCAACAGCTAATGGTGGAACCATTGAGCTGCTTTACATGCAGGTAACTATTATGCATTTATCATGTCTTTTTTGTGCATTCTATTGTGCAGTTGTTTGCTGATGTCCTTGTTTTGTTTAAAATTTAGCTGTATGCGCTGACTACATTGGCACCAGCTCGCGACCTCTGGTTGTTGCGCTATACTTCTGTTTTAGAAGATGGCAGCCTTGTGGTATGTAATTCCATAGTGCTGTGATTGCTGGTTTGCTCTGTGACCAAATATTTTTCATTTTCGCTGTACGGCACATAGATACACACTTCCATTCTTTACAGCTGTTCTCCTTTCCTTTTTTTATCCACTTAACATGCATCTCTTGAGTCATTTATTGTTGCCAATTCTCTTAGGTTTGTGAGAGATCACTTAAGAATACACAAAATGGCCTGACCATGCCACCAGTGCAGCATTTTGTGAGAGCAGAAATGTTGCCAAGTGGATACCTGATACGCCCTTGTGAAGGTGGTGGTTCAATCATACACATTGTTGATCATATGGATTTGGAGGTAACATGTATTTTTTTGGGAAAAATATTCATTGGCCTCGTTAGTTATGAAACTTTTGACTTTCTTTTCTATGTAAAATTTAATAATTAACTTTGTCTGTTTAATTAATGGTATAGCCATGCAGTGTGCCTGAAGTGTTGCGTCCACTCTATGAATCATCCACAGTTCTCGCTCAAAGGACAACAATGGCGGTAAGATTATCATTCACTTTTAACATTGTTTAACGGCTTTTGTCATAAACATTTAGATCTGGAAGTAGATACCATATATTTACTTAAAAGTGATGCAGTCATTGGTTGGTGGAGGTTTCAGTTTTCAATTGTGATTTTATCATTTCTATTCAGGCGCTGCGCCAGCTTAGGCAAATAGCTCAGGAGGTTTCTCAGTCTAGTGTCACTGGCTGGGGAAGACGACCTGCAGCTCTACGAGCACTTAGCCAGCGGTTGAGCAGGCAAGTATCTTTAGTTGTTTGACAAAATCTGATTGAATTTGCTGATGTATACCTGGAATTCAAAACTGAAGATGATTGATGATAGGGGTTTCAATGAAGCTGTCAATGGATTTACTGATAAGGGTTGGATGGTGATGGGGAATGATGGCGTGGATGATGTTACTATCCTTGTGAACTCATCTCCTGACAAGCTAATGGGTTTAAATCTTTCCTTTGCTAATGGATTTCCACCTGTCAGCAATGCAGTCTTATGTGCTAAAGCATCTATGCTTTTACAGGTTGGTCGTTTGTGTGCTGAAAATTTCCTTCTTGTTTCCTTTGGTGGCATTTTGTTGGGAAGGCTATTAGTATTGCCCAAGTGTGGGCATATAGCAATGCAAGTTCTTAGACTGGTTTTGCCTACATGGTGATAAAGGCTTAAGGGCTTTGTATACCCAAGAGCCAACATTAACACTACCTACAAACTTGGTGGGTGGGTGTCTATTCATTCCGCTGCTGGTCTTCTTATCTTACTAATCACGTTATTGTCTGTAGATACATTTTGTATCTTACATTTTTGTAGTATTCCTTCTTGTTTCTTTTGGTGACATTTTGTTAGGAAAGCTATTAGTATTGCCCAAGTGCGAGGCATATAGCTAAGCAAATTCTTTGATTGGTTTTGCCTACATGGTGATAAAGGCTTAAGCGCTTTATGTATTACCTAAGAGCCAGCATTAACACTACCTACAAACTTGGTGGATGGATGGCTGTTCATTCCGCTGCTGGTTTTTTATCCTAGTAATTACCTCATTGTCTGTAGATACATTTTGTATCTTACATTTTTGTAGTAGATCATCTTTATTTTATTTTTCATATTCTACATTCTGTTCTTAACTTCAACCAGGTATATCTTGCTACAGTCCAACATAATAGCAAATTTAATCATGGTAGCAAAACTTTTTCTTGCTTGCGTTCAGCTTCTTTTATGGGCTTTGACAAAGGTTTCTTTTTAATGCCCCTCCTGTTGTGCACTGTTTCTTTGACAGAATGTGCCTCCTGCTATTCTTCTCCGATTTTTGCGAGAGCACAGGTCAGAGTGGGCAGATAACAATATTGATGTTTACTCAGCTGCGGCTATTAAGGTCGGTCCCTGTAGCTTACCAGGGGCTCGAGTTGGAAGTTTTGGGAGCCAAGTTATTCTCCCACTGGCTCACATTATTGAACATGAGGAGGTAAAAAACTTGACATTTACTTATATCAGCAACTTTTACTATATCATGTTGTTCATCCCAATATGCTTAGTGTGAGAGAATGGCAGGCGTTTTAATCTTTTATGTTTCTAACATGATTTCTGTTTACTTATGATAGTTCTTGGAAGTTATTAAGTTGGAAGGAGTTGGCCATTTTCCTGATGATGCAATAATGCCGAGAGACATGTTGGTCTTGCAAGTAATCATATCCTTTGAGTTGATCTATTCAACAATAGGTTTTTCTATTATTTAGCTTTTTTCAATTGAGTGATATCTTCAACCTTAGGGATAGTGTTTACTTTTTATTATGCTGATGTTTGAACTGTGGTTCAATATGGAATGTTTGGGCCAATTTTGTTATTTAAGTTTGTAAATGAAAAAATCATGTCAGAGCTTAGGGGAGTTGTGTTAATGACATTCAGAAAAGGGTTATGTTAATGTCCTGCCCTAAGGTTACTTTCCTGTAAGAAATGCTGCAACGCCATTGGCTTTTTGTTCTATTACTGCTTTGATTGTTTTCATAATGATTTCATTGTTGGCTACCCTGGTAATTTTTCTCTTGCATTATTATTATAGCTCTGCAATGGTACGGATGAGAATGCTGTTGGCACCTGTGCTGAACTTATATTTGCTCCAATAGATGCTTCTTTTGCCGATGATGCACCTCTTCTGCCATCTGGTTTTCGCATCATTCCTCTTGACTCTGGAAAGGTTGGCTGTAAACTGTATTGGTGCATGAATTATACCATTTCGTTTTAGTACATATTTCTTGAACTTTTGTAATTGATGCTCTACAATATGATTCAGGAAGCCTCCAGTCCAAATCGCACCTTGGATCTTGCGTCTGTTCTTGAGATTGGTCCAGCTGGAAATAGAGCAAGTAATGATTACCCCACCAATTCCTGCTGTATGAGATCAGTGATGACCATAGCATTTGAATTTGCATTTGAAAGTCACATGCAAGAACATGTGGCAACCATAGCTCGGCAATACGTTCGCAGCATTATATTGTCAGTTCAGAGAGTAGCGTTAGCTCTATCTCCTTCTCAAATAAGTGCGCAGGTTGGGCTCCGAACACCATTAGGTACTCCTGAAGCTCAGACACTTGCTCGTTGGATCTGTCACAGTTACAGGTCAGCAACTTCTTCTTTTATTATTAGTATTATTAAAAAAAAAAAATTGTCAATATAAAATATAATGGCACATCCATCTGGTTTGGGATAATATCTTCTGTGTCCAGCTCATTTAGGCAGGGCCTGGGCATCAATGTACTAGATTTGGGTTTGTAAAATTTTTGCTGCTGAAACTGATTTTGTAGGATATAACTTTTATCTCCAATTATTATAAAGTACAGAGTAAAATATAATCTTAGCAGAAAAAAGGGTCATAGTACAATGCCTGCTTGGTTTAGTCATCATAATACTGAACTCATAATTTACACACACCAGAATTTGTTTGTATATGATGTTACTTTCAAGAAAAGCTGTTCACATACAATGCAAAATTTTTCTTTCTTTGCAATAAAAAGTTCAGCACATGCTTGGAAGTGTAGCCTTGATATCACATTGGTGTAATGAGAACTATTGCTATGTTTATTCCTTGAAACAGAGTCCGCTTTTCACTTTGAGTTTTGCAGGTGTTACTTGGGTGTGGAGCTGCTCAAATCTGGCAGTGAAGGAAGTGAATCCAATCTCAAAAGCCTGTGGCATCACACAGATGCTGTCCTGTGCTGCTCTCTAAAGGTGTGCATGACAACTGTTTCACTACTCTGGCCCTTTTCTTTTTTTTTTTTTGCTCGGCATGAAACATGAATCCCTAGATTTGGATCCATACTGTTTTGGAGCTGACGATTATTACTTTCTTTATCTTTATGAATTTAAGATGCAACTTCTACTAGTTCATTTATATTCCAACCCAGCTAGCTGTCAAAAGATATAAAAAGTATCCAGGATCATTATCTTGAAATCTATAATTCTTCTTCTTTCTTTGGATTTGGTCTGTGAAGTTGAGCAAGTATCTCAGCCCTTCTTTCTATTGCATAATTTTCTTGAGTTATTCTTAATTACCTTTTTGTTTATGGCAATTCTATCTAAATACCTCATGATATATGCAGGCATTGCCCGTGTTCACTTTGCAAATCAAGTGGGACTTGATATGCTTGAGACAACCTGGTTGCACTGCAAGACATAACTCTGGAAAAGATATTCGATGACACGGACAAAAGGCTCTCTTTGCTGAGTTCCCACAGATAATGCAACAGGTTTGGAAGTTCCCTCTAAATCTCACCAAAGAAAAACACATAACAGGGTGGTTCCATGAAAATGATTTTCCTCATAATTTATATGGTCTTAATTTGATTAGAATCTGATTTAGGAGAGAGCAAGTCTTGTGAATTATAAGTAATAAAAGGTGTTTATTTTCCTTCTAATGTGACGGTGGATACAATAAGATAACTCTATTAACTAATCCTAATAAAATGTTTAAAATACCTTGCAGATCTTTATAAAATTGATTGATAAATGTGCTCGTGGTTTTGAAATGAATTCTCTCGTGGTAGGGCTTTGCTTGTCTTCAGGGTGGCATCTGTTTGTCAAGCATGGGCAGACCAGTTTCTTACGAAAGGGCAGTGGCGTGGAAGGTACTGAATGAAGCAGAGACTGCTCATTGCATCTGCTTTATGTTCATCAACTGGTCATTTGTCTAATACTTTGGACTAGCCAAGGAATAATTAGATTAAAAAAATCCTTCAAACCTGTTATATTTTGTTGGATTGTTTTTATCTTTTTGGCCATAGAAACCTTTTGATACTTGGGACAGATAGAGGTTGTTAGGCCTCTTTTGCTTCTGTAAACTGCTCTGTGTTTGTGTTGCTTGGAATTTATGCTACTAATAGCCCCTATAAAATCAGTTAGAGAGGTGTGAAACTTAAATTTGTTTTCATTTTTTTATTATGTTTTGTTATAACAAAGTATTCTAAAAGTTAAATGTGGTAGGGCAAAAAGAAAGCTATTGGGAAATTACCCATGAATTTGGAACTAGAATTCAGAATGTATTACAAACAAATACCAAGAAGTTAGAATTAATAACAAATAATAATGATACAAGCTATCAACAACATCCAACAACTAAGCCATGTTGCACGGATTCAATAAATAATGCACCTTAATATTTGTACTAAACTAGGCACTTCAAGTTGAAATTGTATAAGGGTTGTGTTAAAAGGCAACCTAAGTTTTGGATCCACCTAAAAAAAACCCTAGAGGGTGCTATATAAGGTGGAAAATTTGATCAACCAAGGAATAAAAGTTGTCCTTGGATCAAAATAAGGTTGCCCAAAAAAACCCTTTAAAGCTAGTTAGTTAATTCATTGAAAAAAGCCAAGAAAGCTAATTAATAGGCGGTACTAGCACTTCCAGAAAATTTTAGTTTGTGATGGCAAGATCAGCCATATCCTTTGTAATAGCTGGTATGCAACTTGAACTTCTAGCAATCCCACCTTTACTTGGCCCTCCACCTTTATTGTCCCTAGGGCTAATAGATTTAGCCCTAAGACCCCTTGTACTATTCTTCTTCAAAAGCTCTCTCATGGCCTATGCTTGGAACAAAACAGGATAAGCTCTTCCAAACTTGTTAAACCTAGCACACGCATTCATATGCGCGCTCAAAGCTTCATCTTTGCTTTTCCCTCCATCTTTCTCCATCTCTTCCTTAACTGCCTCGGCACACAACCCGCATATCCACTTCCCCCAAAAATTACTGCGAACGCACTCTATGTACTCCAGCGTGCACTCCTCAGACATGCTGCAACCGCTCGCACTTGGCATCCTCAACCTCTGATATTGGTGGAAGTGCTTTTATATTATCAATGGCCTCTTTGCTCAACTCAAATGAGATATCAGATACTGTGCGATGCAAGCTATTGTTTGAAAGCCTCGGTGGCTTGGGTTTAGAGAAGTTGTTGTTCCTTGGTGCAAAAGTGCTTGCAATAGCCTCTCCTTGTGGTGTCTTGTTGGTCATAATTACAAAAATAATGCAAGTGATATATATGGAAGTTGATTTTTAGAAACAAAAGTGAGCTCTCAAATTATGATCTCTTATGGTGAATGAATCAACAGTAGGTGCTATTATTTATAGTAGCTTAAAAAGGATGGTTAAAGGTAGGAGACTTCCCATTTGAGAAGGATTCAATATGTACGCGAACTTATCTTTACTTTTTTTTTCCCAATCGCAACTCAAACCTGTCACAATAGAATAACTGAATAACCTTACCATTACATCAAGAGTCATCCTCGTTATTTATAATAGCTTCTGTTACATATTTCACATGTGAACATGGTCGACTTTTCAAGAATGACCTCAAAAGAAAAGGCTTTTACCATTTAACAGTTGTTTGTCCATGAAGAGGGATACAAATACACTATCGAGTTGAGCAGTCACGGGTGGGCATACAGTAACCATAGAAACCTGAGGCAGGTCTTTTTGATTTTGTTGCATAAAACAACATGAATGAACTAAGTGAGGATGGCAAAGAAAGAAATTAATTAAACTTTCCAGAACCAAAACTCCATGGATTCACGAGCTGCTAAATCAACCCCACATAAACAGAGACAGATTGAGACTGGTAGTTCAAATAAGTTGGTTGCTGCCGGAAAGCAACCATTTATTGAGTAACTGTTCTGAAATTTAGATATGTGCTTGCATGGAGGCGATCTCGTAATGTTCTTCGGGTAGGTAGAAAATCCCGAATTCTAATTGAAATTTGTGATCGTGTATTATTTGGGATGGGATATAGGATGAATCATAAATAAAAATTTTGAGAACATTCGAGACGATTTTTTATTGCTAACATGTATGTTTTTATGGACCTGAACCCTAACGGGTAATGTATTCCTTTCAGTTGTTAATATTGGGCCTTTGTGTGGCTTACCACTGACTGTGAACAAGGCAGGCTGATACTCTTAACATGATGGGTAAAATTTTTTATTTTTTTTTCCAATTACGACATGATTGTACTAAAAGTTGTGCAAACATTATTATTGATGTCGAAAACTGGGCTGTTTGAGGAGGTGGTATATCATGTGCCGGATGTATATATCATTTCTCTCACAGCAGGCGGGCCCTATACAGTTGTGGGACCCGCCTGCTGTGAGAGAGATGACATATACACCCGACACATAATATAATTTTCGCTGTTTGAGCCCGTGACTTGGGAACGGAGGAGAAGGGGGACATGAGTTAGATATAATGTGCATCTTGTTTAATTCTATTAACATGCTTAACGCCTCATCTTATCAGGGACAAATATAATAAATATTAAATATTAAATATAAAATTAATTAGGGTCATATATTCAACTATATTTGTTATAGTTGTCCAAACAATACAAGTTATTTAACTCTTAGTACAAGTATAGATTTGGTTTAATTATAAATATTTTTATAGTTAACTTAATATAACTTATGACTCTTAAACTTAGGGATAGTAGAAATCCACAGGGGAGCGGGGGCCCTCAGGGACCTTCCCCAATTGGGAAGGTAGATCGGGGATAAAAAATTGAAAAAATTAATGTCGATGACAAGACGAAGAAAATTTAATACCTATTTCTTTTTCGGGGAAATGATGAGAATTAGGCAAAATCCTCATCCTCTCTCTATTACCCATTTAAATTTTAATTTATTGATTTTTAATTTTTAATAAATATGTTCAAATTTCTATTTACAATTGTCACGACCCAAAATTATATTTACAATTATCACGACCCAAAACCGGGGCCAATGACAACATGATAAATAAATAAAGAAAAATTATAACAAGACCAGTCAAAAGTCAGCAAAAAGGGTCAAAAAGTCAAAACATGACTTGATCAAAAGAGACAAAAATGTAAAATTTCAAAACATGCCTTGGGGACTTTAAAACAAAAGAAAATATAAATCATACGAAAAATATCCAATATTCTCACAGTTAAATGTGAACACCTGTCATAAAATAGATAATTAAAATTTAAATAATGGTCCGACTATGCAATACATCACCTAAACAACTACAAAGTCTGATAATCTCAAATACAAGTCAATTACCTCCACGAATGCACCACCAGAACGAAGAAAACTACTCAACATGATCTGAGCACTCTTGAGGAATCAAACTCGCTCCTCGCTCTCCGAGGCTCCAAAGCCCAAAACGTACCCTCAATCTCCGAATTTCCAAGGTCTAATCTAAAACGTTAAATTAAGGAGTGAGTTTCCACATGCTCAGTAAAGATTAATACACTCACCTTAATTGGTTTTACCAAAACCCTACACAGTTAGCATAGTACATATATATATGTGTGTCCAATAAACAGTATCGATGATGCAAGTTAAGAAATAACTATAATTTATACATTCTATCAATATAAATAAAATACATCATCGACTACATTAATCTTTAAAATAGAAAATGTGTGAGTGATATGCCACACGGGGCAGGGTAACTAGACTTCCAATACTGGAGCTGTAAACAAACAATGTACCACATTGGGCCACATAATCGGTCACCTCAAACAGGAGCCGTGAATAATCAATGTGCCACAACAGGGCCACATAACAAACATGATCATATGCCACGAAGGGCTCCTCATGATTAAATGCCACAACAGGGCAATAATAAAAAAATCCTACGCAGGTTCATGACTCTCACCTAGGGACGCGTCATCACCGTTCAAATAGCGTCACTCGGGGCCGCGTAACAGTTGCCGCAACGGGTCAACTTGGGTCTATAAAGTGGGTCAGAACAGGGCTCCACATAAGCAAATGTCACAACAGGGCAATATGATAACCAAGATGTGGGCCACAACGGGACTCCATATATACCAATTTTAATATATTCAATTTTTAATATTTTTATCGATCCAAGTCCGATCCAATTTATATTTACACTACAATACATATATTTATAAACAAAATAATAAAACTTATTATGGTCGCGTCGTGCCGTCCAACGCGTCATTTCATATTTCTATAAAATATTACTAATGTTAAAACGTATTTCATAGGCATAACATAATGATATACATATATATAATTTAAAATCACAATTAAGTGGATTATTGAATCCCTATCTCAACCCCAAGCTCGAAGCGTGAAACCGATCTCATAACGATGCTAAACACGCTTAGACTATATCATTGGTCTAACAACTACAAAACTCTTCGGGCTCACCCGACACGCTCTACGAGGCATACAAGTACTGTTGACCAGTGACCGCCCAAAGATCACCCAAAAATGACATCTCGAAAACGCATGAAAGGGTCGAATCAATGCGTCAGGAACATCGACCGGTCGCCAGATTATACCCAGAGACGTCGGCGCGTGGCCTTCACGAGCCGCCACACGCGTCGGCACGTAGAACCCATGCGCTGGCGTACCGCCACGCCTCTGCTGCCAGTAGATGTGCACCGTCGAGCTAAGTCCAATGTCGGTGGTCACTCATCCAACAGAGTTCTGGTTTGCCGGGAAATCACCAAAAATTATCAAAACCTCCAAGCTTCTCTTTCACCAAAAACGGCCACCACCGACACCGCACCACCACCACTAAAATGCTCCTCCTCACCGCTTGCTCTACGATTCTCCCAGCTCCGATCGCTGGAAAAACACCTCGATTCGCCGGATCTGTCTCTCTCTCATACGCATGTGGAGAAGAAGAAAAATAAAAGAAATTGAGAAGCTAAACGTTTATTGGGAGAGAGAAAAGAAAAGAAAAACTTTATAAAGGGGTTGGAAAATATCAGTCAAATCCTTACAATTTTGGTCAAATATAATTTGAATAAAACTTATGAAAATTGATCATTCAACCCCTAAAGTCAAAAATTCGAAATTTGACCAAAGACTTTTAGGGGAAAAGACAATAATACCCTTATTAAAAATTTGGGTTATTACAACAATTTTATATATACCTAAATAAAAATATCTTAATATTTATAAGAATATAAAAATTGTAAATAGTATAAGGGTTTAAATGAAATTATTATATATAATCAATTTTAATGAGGGATTTATCATTTTATTATGTTCATACCAAACAATAGAAAATATGAATTTTAATATTCTATATAAATCATGATTTGTGCAATAGATATATCAATTTTTTTGAATATGTATGCTTGATTTTTGGATAATAATAGTTCAACTAATATATTTTTCATTGTCTTAAATCTATTTTAAGAAAAAATTATTTATTATTCGGGGTCCGGAGTCTCCCATCCCCTGAAATAATACAAGGGGACAGAGACATCTAATGATTATCGGGACGAGTACGTGGATGCCGTTCCCCTCCCCTCTCTTCCCCATTGTCATCCATTCTTAAACTTCTATTAAGAATAAGTGAGAATTAATGAAAAATATGAAAATTAAATATTAATAAGTCATTTAAAATAAATAAATCTCTAATTAACATACTTTCCATCATTAATAGTTTTAGAAAATGAAAAGTTGAAAAGAACTAGGAAAATAAAAGGTTAGAGATTGAAGAATGTAAAAAGTTTAATAATCTATTCAAAATGAAATCATTAATAATCTTAGAAAATGAAGAATTTTGAAGAGTCGGAAAAATGAAAGGTCAGATATTGTAGAATGTAAAAAGTGAAACATATTAAAGATTATGAAAAGTTAAACATTAATAACTCATTTTCTTACGTGGATATTTGATCGTGATTATATACCGCACGTAAGCGCACATATCGTTCAAGTAATATAGTGACTATTAGTCGGATATCGTACCCACATGAACTTATTATTTCTCTTATCAATATCAAGAGTAACCTACTTAATTACAGCTAAACAAATATAGAGAGAGAGATTGATTAATCTAAAATTTAATTGAAAGATTAAATAAAGAGCAAACAATAATTTTGGAGATAAATTTTATGCACGAGAAGAACCCAGTGTAACTTCACCTAAACGCAAACAATGAGTTCAGATACTATTCATTCAATTGGGTAGTTATGAATTATTAACTTAGAATACTAAATTATTCACCATTCGATGGTTAGGTAGATATATTCGAATTAATTAATTAAACCAATTAATAATATGTCTATGTTAATTAATTTAAACCAAATTCCTTAAGGTTAGGTTCTAATATTGGTTACCTATGTCCTACAGATATATTTCTATCATGAAGGGAAATCTATTCAAAAGAATAGATCACGTGCTATTATTTTCAAGGCTTACCCAAATTTTCTCTGTCGAGTTTCTAAGGATTTACCAAGACTATTATATTGTTGGCCAGACAAATAAAATATACATTCAATACAAAGAATAATAAATAATAAATAACAAACCCAATAAAATAAAAATATAAAAATTAATTAAATAACATGCTTAAAGTTTATTACAACCCTAAAATAATGATTTATCTACTCATGATATTGTAGGCACTGCATTTTGCATATAAGTCCCGATGATGAGTCTCGTACGGAGGCACTACTCTTTAGGTTGCGGAAGTCGCGGGAAACGAATGTCGGAAGGGGAAATTCAGAATAAGTATGTCATCAGATTCAATTCACATGTTCACTGCTTTCGTTCGTGCTGCGTTCGTGAACACGTTCGAACGTCAAGCAGATTGCGGACGTTCGTGTAGCATTCGAATCAGCGTTCGAACGGTGTCGGTACTTCTGATTTTGTTGCTAGCCTCACACCCAAGCCCAATTAGCCACCAAAACCCACCCAAAAATAATTAAAACATTTAAAACATGTCACAAATTAAAATAACATCCTTCCTAAATTAAAAAAATCACATACCTAATCAAAACAAATCAAATATAAGATCTTCCTAATTAAGCCAAATCATGTCCCCAATTAACTAGATATTTTTCTTGTGAAACACTAATTAGAAATATTCCCCCCATAATTACTTGATCCCATTCCTATTCAAACAAGAGAAACCCTATCCTTTGCCTATAAAAGAAACACAAATCCAACCTTAGAACCCCTAGCTCATTCTCACAAAAAAAGCACAAAAAGAAATAAACCTAGCTAGAGCATTCACGTCATAAGCAAGAGAAAATAACCCTCACATTGCCGAGAATCATAACCCATCCAGCACCATCATATTGCCGCACAACCAACACCAGAAACAATCTCCATATTGCCACACAACCATCACCAAAACAGCCCCATATTGCCACACAACCATCACCAAAACAGCCCCATATTACCGCACAACCAACCCCAAAACAGCCCTTATTCACCGCAAACAGTAGCAAAAAACAGTCCCTAAATAAAGCAAAACAGTGATAAAAAAGTTGCACTTTAAAACCCTTAAATTACCGCAAGAGACAGTAGTAAAACAGTAGCAAAACAGCAGCAAAACAGAGGAAACGACAGCTCAAAACAGTGAAGCAGCGAGCGAGAGCAGTAGACCAGTGGACCGGGGGAGTTGCGGAGCATCAAACCATCCGACGGTCGTGTAACGCACTTTCGAGAGACGACCTAAGAGGTTAGACCTGAGGGCACCCTTCTTATTTATTCTCATCTTTTTTTTTGTTGTTTATTAGTTTTCCTTCGCATGAGAGTCGTTTGTTGATATATGTTGTGGTCCTTGAATGAATGGAACATGTGTTCTCTCTTGTGGTATATCAGATGGAAACTCGGACGTAAATTCCGTAGCCGAATCCGAATGGACGGTATTACGGTTTGCACTCGGGATACAATACCACGTATCACTTGAGAGATTCACACACTTTGTTTCATCCAACCTTGTATTCAAGCATGATTGGGTTGCTAGCATGTTATTTATCTTTTAAGCATGATTTAGTCGTTAGTATGCTATTGCTTTCTGCATGTTATTTATTTATGCATGATGATATAGTGCGCATGGGCTAACTAGGGTGGATTAAAGGTCCTCTATTCGAGGGAAATGCCTAAAGGCTACCTTTTCCACAAGGTTTGCCGCGCCGGACGGAGTATGTTTGATTGAATGTGAGATATGTTTAATCGAGCATACGAGGTCCTATATTATTGTGTCTTTATTTTATATGCATGGTAACATAATGCGCATGGGCTAACTACGGTGGATTAAAGGTCTTTTATTTGAGGGAAATGCCTAAAGGCTACCTTTTTCACGAGGTTTGCCGCGCCGGACGAAGTATGTTTGATTGAATGTGAGATATGTTTAATCGAGCATACGAGGTCCTATATTATTGTTGTCTTTATTTTATATGCATGGTAACATAATGCGCATAGGCTAACTAGGGTGGATTAAAGGTCATCTATTCGAGGGAAATGCCTGAAGGCTACCTTTACCACGATATTTTGCCGCGTATTTTATTATGTCATTTACCCATTGCATATCATTACTTTATTTACGCATGCATTGCATTCTTGTGTGCATGGGCTAACTAGGGTGGATTAAAGGTCCTCTATTCGAGGGAAATACCTAAAAGGCTACCTTTTCCACGATATTTTACCGCGTCGGACGTGGTGCACCCAATTGAATGTGAAATGTGTTCCATCGGGCACACGAGGTCCTCGATTGTGTATTTGTTTATCCATATATATGTTTGTGTCATTTCGGATGCAATTTTGGCAATCTCATTCGAACGCGTTTCCAAACGCTACACGAACGTATGCATTCTGTCTCATCTCGTTCGAATGCTTTTACGAATGCTACACGAACATATGTATTCTGTCTTATTTCCGTTCAAACACGTATCAGAACGCTACTCGAACGCTTGTATTCTGTTTACCATTCGAACGTGTTTACGAACGCTACTCAAACGAGTATGCATTTTATTGTATCATGCATCAGATCTCATCCCGTTCGAACGCGTTATCAAACGCTATACGAACGCGGACATTCTGTTTATTGTTTGAACGCGTTATCAAATGCTACTCGAACGCTTGCATTCTGTTTACCGTTCGAACGCGTTTACGAACGCTACACGAACGCGCACACACTGTACAAATTTTTTGTATCATGTTTCATGCATGTTTGTTCCCCTAGTCATTCCCTTTCCCATCATATGTTTAGTTAGCTCTCTTCAATATTTATGCACTTAATTGCCTCTCTTTAATATGCATGCTTGTACAATTATTGTTTATTTGCGTCTCTGTGTTTATCAATATATTGTGTTCATGAAATTATATGTTTGCCGTTATTCCAATTCATTTTTTTATACATGAACTTAGAAGTAGATTATCCTTGGAAATATATGTTGCTTAGGCTTGGTTAGATTATTGCACAAATCATATCATTACAAGTGGCATAAGTAAGGGACCATTCCGAACCCAACGGTTTGAGGTATTCCCTTGTGAGGGGTGAGTGCGGCCTTAAATCATTTTCCCAGTTCACACCGGGCGGTGACTCCATGTTATTTCTCCGGTTTAGTTCCCCCGTGGGCTACTCCGTACTCCCAATCGAGCCGCGAGCCCGGGACAGCGTCACCGATTTCTGTGTCCTACAGTCTCTCGACTCCACTGGGGATAGAGAATTGGCCCCAAAATAATGTCTTGTAGTGATTATGATATGTGCTTTAGTTAACCGTGTCTATAGTGGGTTGATGGGGTTTAATCAAAGGCACTTTTAAGGCTAGGTAATGGTTTGGTGTCTTCCCTCATTCACTACATTTCTATAAGGAAAAGCTGCGAAGGCACCTAGATAATCATGTACTTGTAGCCTACTGTGATAGACTAATGAGGAGGACTTTTTGTTTATTCCTGTCACCAATGTGATAAGAGCCTAAGAGGCTTGGGTTTCTAAGAGAGTTCGCTCCGCCCTCCCTCTGGGGAATCTACAACGGGAAATCCATTTGACATTCAGTCACGCACCATAACTCGTTGGCACGTACCGTAAGGTATAAAAAAGGTGCGCTCACTTGGTCGCTCGAACCCTTGAGTGAGGAGACCTAGTTTTGGGCAATCCTTCACCGGCGAGAGTCTTTGTATTAAGAGAGCCATCATAGATATCCGTTGGGTTAGGGAAAAAGGAAGACTTATTAAAAGGCCGATAGCAAATATGAGTGAATCAGAGAATGAAACATCCTGTATGGATCAGTTGGAAACCAATCTCACCAAGGTTACTGAACAGTTGCAAGCCTTGACTGCTGCTATGGCCAATATGGTTGTGCCCCGTGCTGGGGGAAACTCTGAGAATGAGAGGTGTGAAGACCCTCCGACTAGATTGAATGATGATATTCCGGGTTTTGATGATGATATGGCTGAATATGCTGTGGGAAAGTGGCAGGGTCTCAAGCTGAACTGTAGAAACTCCGAGATCAGGTAGAGTCGGTTACCCGTAAGATGAGGGGCAAACATGAAGACCTGCTAGATTATGAGGCAATGACCTTTGAAGAACAGTTGCCAGCTCAATTTAAGATGCCAGATATGGCCAGGTTCAACGGGAATGAGGATCCGAGGGTCCATCTCCGTCAGTATGTTTTAGTTATGAGTTCAGTGGGTTTATCCAAGCGTCAGGTTCAGAAAATGTTTGGGATGTCACTCGAAGGGGCACCCGTCCGTGGTATGGTATCACAACCTGTAGAGGAAGATCAAGGAGGATTAGAGGGAATTGGCATAGGCCTTTTTGAAATAGTATGTCACAGATCTGGAGATCGACTTGCCACTCCGGGACTTAGAAAACACCAAGCATAAGCCAGAAGAAAGCTTCAAGGAATATGTAGACCGTTGGAGGAGCTAGCTTTTGAAAATGCAGACTCGGCCCTCAGAGAAGGACCAGATAAAGATGATTATCAAGGGTACTAAGCCCTCGATTTATGGAAAGCTAAGGAGAATGACTTCCATGATTACTGATTTCCGACAGTTGAGGGAAACTGTCATGGATATTGAGGAAGAAGATGCTGAGAACAGAAAGTTCTATAGCCTGAATAAGAGGCCCATTGGGGGACCATCCGATACCAAGCCTGTTGCTGCTGAGACTGCTTCTATCTGGAACTGGCGTTTCTCCAACCTGGGTAGACCCTTGTCTAGGGTATTGGAGAAATTAATGGGACAGGGACTTCTGAAACCCTTAGAGACCAAACCACTTCCACACCCACCACCACCGCATCTCAACCTAAACCACTATTTCCATTTCCATCAACAGAAGGGCCATGACACTGACAATTGTGCCCGCCTCCGCCATAAAATCCAGGACCTTATAGACTCCCAAAAAATACCCAACCCTGAAAAAGAACAGCCTAACACACACAAAAATCCCATGCCGAATTACCACTATGTCCCACCACCAACCTATATGATAAACTCTGGCCTACCCGAAAGCCTTGTCCTCAAATCCTTTGACCACCAAGCCTTCTGCCTGGGAATTTGGGATAGCAGCAGCGAGGATGAAACAGAACATGGGAAGAATTTATGGGAAGATTTCTCTAGTAGTGATGAAGAGGTGGTAAGAGGAATGACACGCAGCAGGCATTTCTACAGTGATACGGTTGAGAATGGTAAAGAAGTGTTGACAGAAGGGAGAGAAGTGGTAGAAAATGGGGACAATACTGAAGGGGAAACAGTGCTACGCCAGTTGAAGAAGACACGTGCACAGGTCAGCATCTGGGAATTGTTGTGTTCATCACAGGAGCACATGCGTGCTATGGTTGAAGCCTTGAGCAAAATAATAGTACCAGAGGTTGCTAATCCTACAATGTTTGTAGGGTCAGTACATGAGGAAACCTTGCAGGCAATAACTTTTTCTGAGGAAGAACTCCCGGCAGAGGGAAGAAATCACAACAAGCCACTATTTATCAGGGCTGAAGTGAGGGGCAAGAAGATATCTTGTGTAATGATAGATGATGGCTCATCTATCAATGTTTGCCCATTAAAGATTTTAGCAAGGTTGGGAATGAAGGCAACGGATCTGGATCCCTCCAATATGACCATCAAAGCTTATGATGATAACAAGTGAGGAGTTCAGGGTACCTTTGCCGCAGTAGTCAAGGTTGGCCCGATTGAGGATAAGGTTGAGTTCACAGTGCTGGATATCCCGGCCACTTTTGCTTTGTTATTGGGAAGTCCGTGGTTCCACAAGCTTAGGGGCGTGCCCTCCACTCTACATCAGGTTATTAAGTTTCCCTACGGGGGAGAGATTGTCACCATCCGAGCTGAAGTAGATAATGATGTAGCTGCTTTAGAGATACAGCCTTTCGCGAGGTTCCATGTATCGGCAACTTTTGAGGAGTGGGTGGATCCTAAGGTGGCTAGGATCATGGAGAAGATGAAGTTCGAGCCGGGTAAAGGTTCGACATTGCCAAACTTTAAGGGTCAGACTATCCGGAGAAGGTTGGGATACATGTCTGATGAGTATAAGCTGAAAGCCAAGAAGAAATGGTTGAAGCTGATGGAATGCTTTGTGAAGGCAACGTGATATCAGGGAGAACCTGAACCGGTAGAAGTCAATGGGATTGTGGTGCCCGGGTTTGAGATCTTTCAGGAGGTGATAAGTGAGAAGTCACTGGCATCAGAAATTGCGAAGAAGGAAAAAGAGAAATGGGAAGAAGAGCTGATGAAGTTGGAGGGCCTGACCCTCGAGGAAAAGGAGGAAGACCCAGCTGTGGGAGATGAAGCATCTGTGGAGGATGAAGATGTTTATCTCTATGATTTATTTGAATGTATTCCTGCATCTGCTAGCAATAAAGACAATCATTTTGCTTACTCGTCTGAGTCTCTCCCTTTCAATTTGCACGACTTGAGTATATTTGATATCAGCTCCACAAAAACAAATGCATTTAACCTTGGTACACTGGAGAGCCCCAAGGAAATTCTAATTGCAAGTGAGGTTACCTCTGAGGAGCGGGATAAATTAGAAGGAATATTGGCCAAATATGCCACAGTGTTTGCTTGGTCCTATGAGGACATGCCTGGAGTAGAAAGAAGCATCGCCCAACATACAATTCCAACTTATCCGAATATGAGGCCAGTGAAACAGAAACTCCAACGGATGAGGCCTGAGTAGGCCGAGAAGGTCAGGGAAGAAGTCAAGAAACAGATAGATGTAGGGTTCCTAGAAGTAGTGAAGTATCCTGAGTGGTTGGCGAATATTGTGCTGGTGCCAAAGAAAGATGGGAAGATGGGTTTTCAGGATACAATCAGGTTCTCATGGCTGAAAAAGACAAGCACAAGACTGCCTTTGTCACCGAGTGGGGCACATATTGTTACAAGGTAATGCCGTTTGGGCTCAAGAATGCATGAGCTACTTATCAGCGGATGCCCACTACACTATTCCACGACTTGATGCACAAAGAGATTGAAGTATATGTGGATGATATGATGGTAAAATCAGAGACAAGAATTGGGCATATAGAAGCACTGGAGAAGTTCCTTCAGAGGGTTGACAAATACAACTTGCGGCTGAATCCCAAAAAATGTGTGTTTGGGGGTAACATCAGGAAAGTTGTTGGGACATACAGTTGGAATGTGAGGAATAGAGGTAGACTCTGAAAAGATCAAAGCAATTACTGAGATGCCAGCACCGAAGACAGAGAAGGAAGTCAGAGCATTCCTTGGGAAAATTCAGTATATCGGTCGGTTCATCGCCAAGTTGACATCAGTATGTGAGCCTATCTTCAAACTGCTAAGAAAAGACCAGCCAGTGAAATGGGATGAGCAATGTCAAGCAGCCTTCGACAAGATCAGAGAATACTTGGTAAAGCCTTTTGTATTGAAACCTCCGAGACCGGGCAGACCCTTGATATTGTATTTGGCCATAGAATCAGAAGCACTGGGGGCAATGATGGTACAGGCAGATGAGACATGGGTAGAGCATGCAGTCTACTATCTCAGTAAGAAGATGCTTCCGTATGAAGCCCGCTATCAAGAAGTAGAGAAGATCTGTTTGGCAGTGGTATGGGCGTCCAGAAAACTGCGGCATTACTTCCAGTCTTACAAGATCCATGTGGTGGCCAAAGAAAATCCCTTGAAGTATCTACATTCAGTGCCTTCGCTAGTGGGGAAGTTGGGAAGATGGTTAGTGTTGCTAACAGAGTTTGACATTGAGTATCTCACCTCCAAAGTAATCAAGGGGTGAGCGGTAGCAGAATTCCTGGCATTGCAACCTATTGAAGGGGATCAGTACAAGTTTGAATTCCCAGATGAAGAGATCCAAGCAATAACAGTTCAAGGATGGAAAATGTATTTCGATGGAGCAGTGAATTGCAAAGGAGCCGGAATTGGGGTTGTGATAGTGACCCCGATGGAGAAACCTTGCCTATGGCCAAGAGGTTGACGTTCGGAGTAATTAACAAAATGGCCGAGTATGAAGCATGTGCTTTTCGATTGACTGCATTGATAGCCTTGAAGGCTGAGAGCGTGGAGGTCTACGGAGATTCGATGTTGGTAGTCCGACAGATGCATTTAGAATGGGAATTGAAGGAAGAACGGTTGAAACCTTACCTTTTTCACCTCAGAAAGTTGGCACAGGCTATCCCCGATTGTAAGTTTCAACACTTGTTGCGAGAAGAGAATCAGATGGCAGACGCATTAGCTACACTTGCAGCGACTTGGGAAAATCCAGAGAAGTTAGTGATGAAACCACTGAAACTGACAACAGCAAGCAGACCCATTTATGAGATAGAAAGAGTTTTGGAAATGGAGATCGACGACGGAAAACCTTGGTACCATGATATTCAGCAATACCTAGAACTCAGAGAACTCCCAGAAGAAGCAAGCCGAAAAGATAGAATAACTATTCAGAAGTTGGCTTCTCAGTATGTGGTTTTGAAAGGAGAATTGTACAAGAGACATGCAAATGGCGTTCAGCTGAAGTGTTTGAGAAAAGAAGAAGCTCAGAAGATAATGGAAGAAGTACATGCCGGGGTATGTGGACCGCACATGAATGGGTTGAACTTGTCTCGCAAGATTGTAAGACAATGCTTCTACTGGTTGACCATGGAGACAGACTGTGCAAAGCTGGTAAAACATTGTTATGATTGTCAGGCACACGGTGATTTGAACCATCTGCCTCACACAGAGTTACACGGGCTATCAGAGCCATGGCCTTTCTCAGCATGGGGAATTGATATGATCAGGGAGATTCGACCGAATGCATCGAATGGACATCGTTTCATAGTAGTGGCAGTGGACTACTTCTCAAAATGGGTGGAAGCCGAGTCATTTCGTAACGTCACAGCAAAACAGATGGCGAAGTTCATAGCTCGGAACATCATATGTGGATATGGGATGCCGCATCATGTAGTGACAAATAACGGAGTTCAGTTTCAAGGGGAAACGAAGGCAATGCTACAGAGATATGGGATAGGACATCACAAGTCGTCACCTTATCGGCCGCAGGCAAATGGGGCAGTCGAGGCAGCCAATAAGACTGTAAAGAAGATATTAGCCAAGATGACAGAGAACTGCAAAGATTGGGCCGATAAGTTACCATACGCCCTGTGGGGGTTCAGAACATCAGTGAGAACAGAAACATGAACCATGCCTTACTCTTTGGTCTACGGAATGGAAGCAGTGCTGCCAGTGGAAGTTGAGATACAATCCCTACGGGTTCTAGCAGAAGCAGAGTTGTCTGAACAGGAATGAGCCTCACAGAGATTTGAGCAGTTAGCACTACTGGATGAGAAGAGGATGAAGTCCTTGCATCACATCCAAATATACCAGAAGAGGTTAGCTCGGGCATTCAACAAGAAGGTGCGTCCTACTAAGATCAGAAAGGGTGACTTGGTACTTAAGCAGTCGAGGCCGTCGACGACAGACCCAAGAGGAAAGTTCAGACCTAACTGAGAAGGACCTTACATAGTGCAGAAAGTAATGGGAAATGGGGCAGTGAGACTGTCAGATTTGGAAGGGAACGAGTTCACCGAGCCGATAAACGTGGACAGATTGAAACAGTACTTCGCTTGAGAAAGAGCAGACCTGGCAGAAGACCTAACCCAACGGGATAAGGAATTCATGCATGCATGCATACACATAACGTATCTGCATTCTTTTTTGTGTTTTGTTTTGTTTTGTTTTGTATTCATAGGTTTCAAAGAAGAAAAGAAGAAAGCTGCAAATGCAAGCCAACCAGAAGCAATAACACATCAGTATCAGTGTGTGGGCCGAGGCCCACATCAGTATCAGTTTGGGGATGAGTCCCAGGGTCGAGGCCCACATCAGTATCAGTATCGGTTTTGGAGATGAGTCATAGGGTCGAGGCCCACATCGGCATCAGTATCAGTTTTTGGGATGAGTCTCACACCAGCATCAGCAGTTTTGGGGATGCGTCCCAAGGTCGTGACCCATATGATCAGCAGTTTTGGGGATGAGTCCCATGGTCGTGACCCACATCATCAGCAGTTTTGGGGATGCGTCCCAGGTTCGTGACCCATATTGTCAACATTATCGGGATGCGTCCCAGGGTCGAGGCCCCGTTGTCGGTTGCATTTATCGGGATGCGTCCCAGGGTCGTTGGCCCCCTGCATCATCAGTTTTGGGGATACGTCCCAGGGTCGTGACCCACATTGTCAACGTTATCGAGATACGTCCCAGGGTTGAGGCCCCCGTTGTCGATTGCAGTTATCGGGATGTGTCCCAGGGCCGTTGGCCCCCTGAGGCATCATCAGTTTCGGGGATGCATTCCAGGGTCGTGACCCACATTATCAGCGGTATTGGGATGCGTCCCAGGGTCGAGGCCCCGTTGTCGGTTGCAGTTATTGGGATGCGTCACAGGATCGAAGTCCACTGCATCATCAAATCAGCTCGAAGCAGCAGGCAAGTCAGGTGGCAGCTGGCGAGCCAGGTAAGTAAAAATGCATTGCACAACTTTGATAGGATTGTCATTGTCACACACTGCACAAGTCCCATCAAAATGGGGGCGACTGTAGGCACTGTATTTTGTATATAAGTCCCGATGATGAGTCTCGTACGGAGGCACTACTCTTTAGGTTGCGGAAGTCACGGGAAACGAATGTCGGAAGGGGAAATTCAGAATAAGTATGTCATCAGATTCAATTCACATGTTCACTGCTTTCGTTCGTGCTGCGTTCGTGAACACATTCAAACATCAAACAGATTACGGACGTTCGTGTAGCGTTTGAATCAGCGTTCGAACGGTGTCGGTACTTCTGGTTTTGTTGCTAGCCTCACGCCCAAGCCCAATTAGCCCACCAAAACCCACCCAAAAATAATTAAAACATTTAAAAACATGTCACAAATTAAAATAACATCCTTCCTAAATTAAACAAATCACATACCTAATCAAAACAAATCAAATATATGATCTTCCTAATTAAGCCAAATCATGTCCCCAATTAACTAGATATTTTCATTGTGAAACACTAATTAGAAATATTCCCCCCATAATTACTTGATCCCATTCCTATTCAGACAAGAGAAACCCTAGCCTTTGCCTATAAAAGAAACACAAATCCAACCTTAGAACCCCTAGCTCATTCTCACAAAAAACACAAAAAGAAATAAACCTAGCTAGAGCATTCACGTCCCAAGCAATAGAAAATAACCCTCACATTGCCGAGAATCACAACCCATCCAGCACCCTCATATTGCCGCACAACCAACACCAGAAACAGTCTCCATATTGCCACACAACCATCACCAAAACAGCCCCATATTGCCACACAACCATCACCAAAACAGCCCTATATTGCCGCACAACCAACCCCAAAAAAGACCTTATTCATCACAAACTGTAGCAAAAAACAGTCCCTTAATATAGCAAAACAGTGACAAAAAAACTGCACTTTAAAACCCTTAAATTACCGCAAGAAACAGTAGTAAAACAGCAGCAAAACAGAGGAAATGACAGCTCAAAACAGTGAAGCAGTGAGCGAGAGCAGTGGACCAGTGGACCGGAGGAGTTGTGGAGCATCAACCCTTCCGACGGCTGTGTAACGCACTTTCGAGAGACGACCTAAGAGGTTAGACCTGATGGCACCCTTCTTATTTATTCTCATCTTTTTTTTTGTTGTTTATTAGAATTCCTTCGCATGAGAGTCGTTTGTTGATATATGTTGTGGTCCTTGAATGAATGGAACATGTGTTATCTCTTGTGGTATATCGGATGGAAATCCGGACGTAAATTCCGTAGCCGAATCCGAATGGACGGTATTACGGTTTGCACTTGAGATACAATACCACGTATCACTTGAGAGATTCACACACTTTGTTTCATCCAACCTTGTATTCGAGCATTATTGGGTTGCTAGTATGTTATTTATCTTTTAAGCATGATTTTGTCGTTATTATGCTATTGTTTTCTGCATGTTATTTATTTATGCATGATGATATAGTGCGCATGGGCTAACTAGGGTGGATTAAAGGTCTTCTATTCGAGGGAAATGCCTAAAGGCTATATTTTCTACGAGGTTTTGCCGCGCCGGACGAAGTATGTTTGATTGAATGTGAGATATGTTTAATCGAGCATACGAGGTCCTATATTATTGTTGTCTTTATTTTATATGCATGGTAACATAATGCGCATGGGCTAACTAGGGTGGATTAAAGGTCCTCTATTCGAGGGAAATGCCTGAAAGCTACCTTTACCACGATGTTTTACCGCGCCTTTTATTATGTCATTTACCTTTTGCATATCATTGCTTTATTTACGCATGCATTGCATTCTTGTGTGCATGGGCTAACTAGGGTGGATTAAAGGTCCTCTATTCGAGGGAAATGCCTAAAGGCTATATTTTCCACGATGTTTTGACGCGCCGGACGAGGTACACCCGATTGAATGTGAAATGTGTTCCATCGGGCACACGAGGTCCTACATTGTGTATTTGTTTATCCATATATATGTTTGTGTCATTTCAGATACCATTTTTGGTAATCTCATTCGAACACGTTTCCAAACGCTACACGAACGTATGCATTCTGTCTCATCTCGTTCGAACGCGTTTACAAACGCTACACGAACTTATGCATTCTGTCTTATTTGCGTTCGAACGCGTATCAGAACGCTACTCGAACGCTTGTATTCTGTTTACCGTTCGAACGCGTTTACGAACGCTACTCGAACGAGTATGCATTTTATTGTATCATGCATCAGGTCTCATCCCGTTCGAACGTGTTATCAAATGCTACTCGAACGCTTGCATTCTGTTTACCGTTCGAACGCGTTTACGAACGCTACATGAACGCGCACACACTGTACAAATTTTTTTTATCATGTTTCATGCATGTTTGTTCCGCTAGTCATTCCCTTCCCCATCATATGTTTAGTTAGCTCTCTTCAATATTTATGCACTTAATTGCCTCTCTTTAATATGCATGCTTGTACAATTATTGTTTATTTGCGTCTCTGTGTTTATCAATATAATGTGTTCATGAAATTATATGTTTGCCGTTGTTCCAATTCTTAGAAGTAGATTATCCTTGGAAATATATGTTGCTTAGGCTTGGTTAGATTATTGCACAAATCATATCATTACAAGTGGCATAAGTAAGGGACCATTCCGAACCCAACGGTTTGAGGTATTCCCTTGTGAGGGGTGAGTGCGGCCTTAAATCATTTTCCCAGTTCACACCGGGTGGTGACTCCATGTTATTTCTCCGGTTTAGTTCCCCTGTGGGTTACTCCGTACTCCCAACCGGGCCGCGAGCCCGGGACAGCGTCGCCAATTTCTGTGTCCTACAGATATTCAATAAAAATAAACTAAACATAGATACAAAATAAGGACTCATAAAAGATAAAATAGAGAGAAAATGGATGAAAGAACTCTCGTTTGCAGTCTTCGCCTTCAAACTCCAGCACTAGTTGAGGCACTCGTCATTACCTTGCTCTAGGCATTCTTCTATACTCTAGGACACCAAAATTATGTTATGAGACTTGTTTTCAGGTTTTGGGACGAACTTATGCTTATATAGGAGGTCCATGGGTCTTTCCTGATCAAAAATTGAGTTCTGGATGGAATAGGAACGGATCTTCCGTGTCGCAACGCGCCCACATGATTTCTCTCTGCTGGTTTTTTAACTTGTGCGCGTCTCGACGCACTATCCAACTTCAGGATGCTTGTTTTTCTCTGTATTTTACCGTTTTCATCCCTCTTGAATCCATTAGGTCTTGATATTATTTTAACTTGCAAAATACACCCTAAACACATCCAAACGCCCCATAAAACTTAAAATACCACACAAAATATTAAGATAGAGGGGCAGAAAAATATGTATATTAGCCGCTTGTCAATATCCTCAAAAGTCAAGGACGCCTAGTGGACATCCTTATAAGAAAGTTATTTTTTAGCTTTCATAATTAAATAGATGCGTTCTACACCAAGCTTTTCCAAATATTTTCTTTATCATTTCATTCAAGAGATATAATTTTCTAATTCTATAACTTTTTCTTAAATATCGTTCAAAAAGATTTTGGATCCACTAGTATTCCGCCCATTAGTAACATGTCTCTGTCAAAAAATGACCATAAATAATACAGTGAGCAATTTCACCTACTCTATTAAAGGTAACTACACAATGAATACAATTATGTACGCGTTGTTACGGACCAAAGAATATCACATCAATATTTTTTTTTGAAATCGTTAGAAATTACGCCGTCAAATAATCTATCTCGGGCTTAAGTAAAATAGGTAAAATCCTCTATTTTCCCAGACTCTTACAAGAAATGCACTCTCTGAATTCGAATTCAGGACCTCAAAATCATATCATGAACCCTACACCACCAAGATGGACCAATATCACATGACATTGTTGACCACAATCTAAGCAATATCGTCTACTATATTATTTTCGATGAACATTGCACTAATACGTACGACAAAGTTTCTTACTGACAAAGGACTAAGAAGTAAAATTACATAAAATATTTGATAAACCACGTTTCACACATATCAATTGTGACCGTGGCATTAGGACTGTAGTTAATGAATTAAGATTTTTTTCTCCCTCTCGTTGTTTATCCAAATATTATCAATGATATGTGACATATAAATTATGAATCTTAATTATTATTTTTTTTGTCACATGTCACTTGATGATAACAAATGAGGAAAAAAGAGAACATCCTTATCACTAGTTAATATTTATCTAAGATTAAGAACTATTACTTAATTTTTTCTTACCATAAAATTACGAAATAATTGAGAAATAATTTTGTGCTTGGAATAAATACAGAAAGTGCTTGCTTATGGATCATATGCATAAAAGTCTCACCAAATGTATAAAATTATTGCTATAAGAAGAGTTTAGGAATGTTCATAAAATACACAATTTTATCCTAATTTTTTCAGAGAGATATTATTTACAGGATTCAATCTCATTATAAGTGAATAATAAATTAACACTCAATGATCACACTAAATATGTTCTTCTTCTAAACACATGCATGATGATCAAAATACCATAAGCTCACATACACGGGATCATTACTCATCAATAATACATGATTGTAGTATAAATTGAAATAATAAAAATAAATAAAATAATCCAAAATTTCCTTGCACCCATAAGTTAGCAAAATGCAAATTATCTGAAAGCACTCTCTTTTCTCTTCCTTTAAATACCCACCATCTCCTCTCTCCCTCTCATATGTTAACCCTAAAACCCTTATCTCTCTCTCTCTCTCTAAAAAATACTATTAAAAAAAGAGAGAGAGAAATGGAGCAAAGCCAAAATATACCAGTGATAGCCAAAAGAATACGGAGTGTTGTACGTGTAGTATTTTTCATGCTAAGAAAAGGCTTATGCAAAAGAAAGCTATTGGTTGATCTTAACAAGATGCTCAAACGCGGCAAGATTGCCGGAGGCAAAGCCCTAGACAGTCTCATTCACCACCACCACCACGTTTCATCCAACGCCGCAGCGCTGCTGCGTGAGTACGAGTTCAGCTGCAGCAACACACCCAAATATACCTTCCCCTTCCATGGCAGCAAGAGGAAGAGCAGCAGCAACTTCTTCGTGTGTGCTCACGCGCCACCGACACTTGAAGACAATGACGTCATGATGGTGGTGGAGGATTCTCCGGCGCTGCCCGGGTTCGGACGGAGCCCGTTTGTGAGGCCGTTAAGGATAACGGACTCTCCCTTTCCATTAAAGGATGATGATGATGATGAAGATAATGGGTACGTGGACAAAGCAGCTGAGGAGTTTATTCAGAAGTTTTATAAAGAGTTGAAGAAGCAGAAGATAAATATGTATGCAGAGTGTTAATAAATTAATTAGTTTTTTAATGGTTTTCTTGTGGAGTTTTAATTTAATTATAAACATTTTCGAGTTTTATGTTTGTTGTACATATTATGAGAAATAAAAATTTGCATAATATTTTCACTCATATTGGGATACTAATAGCACTAATTCAATTCAAATTATAACATATGAATGTGAAGTAACTATTAATGTAAGTACCATGTTTTAAGTTTCTTCGACTCTCAAGTTTAATTTGTATTATTAAAAAAAATGTCAAGCTAACGAGGATGTAAAGGTTAAATATTTTAAATATCAAACTTAAGGTATCTTCTCTTAAGATACGTACTGGGTAATTATTATTATTATTATTTTTTTTTTTTCCAATTTTCCTTTATTCTGTCATTGTGAATTTTAGATACCTAGCTTTCATGAGTACCTTCTCCAAGATCCAATTCACAATTGGTTCAATGACCAATTTGGTTGCACAAATTTTCCTTTACTTTTTTTCCTGGAGAGGAAAATTTTGAATGGTTCTCTCTAAAACCCTAATTGTTTTTTTTTTCAAATATGGAAGGGCTTTTACAGCCTCAAAAGCACTAATCGACCTACTTTATACCATTTTTTCCTTTTTCCTTTTCTGTATTTTATTTCCAAATTAGTAGTATAAGAAACTCACTCTCATGTTTTGAATGATATCAATTGGTCACTTTTGAATATTGAATTCATAGTCACACCAAATTGAAGTGAGAATTAGTAGCAAAAAGTGATTAAAGGTTGTAAACAGTATAATTCAAACACTAATTGTTTAATTTAAAGTGGGCAACTAGAAGAAATTAAATAATTCACAATTTAATTACTGCGCCAAGGTTTTTAAGAAAAACACTAAATTTTATTTCATTATTCTTTTTTGGGAATTCAATTCTAATATTTTTAATTACGGTATTTATGTAATGAAAACGGTGTATACTAGTTTTATTTTCAATTTATGCTTTGGATAATAGGTGATGGGTGGTGGAGAAATAACGATCAATATTATTAAAATCGAACCGGATCGGCCTGGTTGAATCGGGAATCAGCCGTGAGTCCGGTCCAGCCAAACTTAAAAAATTAGTCTGGAAAAATAACGGTCAAAATCGGCGAACCAAACCGATTCAATTAAAAAAAAATTTTAAAATAAAAAATTAAAACTTAATATTTATGTAATTGTTAATTAAATAAAACTATTTATGAAGTTAGCCGGTTCTTCCGGAATGTTTCAAGTAGTCGATCCAGTAACCCATTAAATCTTTTAGATTAATGGTTCGATCACCAGTCTGATTCTGAAAATACTGGTAACGATAACAGTGACGAACCAATGTAAGTGAGATTATGAGACAAGATTTTTCTTTTATTACTTGTAGATTTTTTAAGATGAATAACTTGAAAGATCTATTAGTTGGTTTTTTAAGAAGAAGCATTAAGAAAAAAAAAAGAAAAAAAAAATCACATTCTCTTGTGTTATACTATTATTTAGTGTGGATGATTGATTTTTATGAAATCAAAAATACTAAATAAATTTTAAATATTTACATTTTTATACCCGTGATAGATTGAAACTTTCAAATTTACTTGGATCAATAGCGTAATTTTAAAATTTGGGTGGGATAATTTTATAAAATTGAAAGAAGTTAAATTCGGTTTTAAAATCACATTTTTAAATTTTCCAAAGCCTATGCCCCAGCTGGTCCCAATGTTGCTATGCCAAGGTATGAGTTTCAATTAATTTTAAAACATTAAGAGATATTATTTAATTTTATCAAACATCAGATAAATTTTATTATTTTCCCTTATTTTTAATAAATTAGAACACATATCACGATATTATTGTATTAATGCCTCGATGACGTAATATCACTCTTGGGTTATAAAAATTTTCTCCAAAGAGATTTGGTATACGTCTATGTATGTACTATTTAAATAGTATATATTTAAAAATCATTACCAATAATTAATGCTTATTTTATGATAAGTAATCATTCATGAATGTTTTGTTAATTTAAACTTTTTATGAGATATTGACATGTGTAAATTTTCCTTAAAGAGAAAATCAAAGTCTAAACATATAGATGGAGATAGGGGTTTTATATTATATATGTACCATTACGTATCTTCACATAGCCTTGATAACATTTAATTAATATAGAAATCAAGACAAATAATTTTGATTTTGACAAATAAATTAAATCGACCACAACTTATACCATAAGATTTTTGCTAATTACCTAAATTGTCGGAAAGTCCAAACAAGAAAGCCCACAAGTATAGAACATAAATCAATCATTTAATTTATTTTTTTTCAAAAAATATTAAAATCTTTCACTACAAGAGAATGTTGGATTGCCGACCAATATTTCCGACCGAAAATATTATGTCGGTAAAAAAATGGTAAATACCGACCGTTTAAATAATAAGAATTTTTATGACCCAATACCGACCGTTAATCGACCGATAATTTACCGACGGACTAATTTGTCGGTATTCAGTTGGAGAAAGATGTGCTTGGTGTCAAGAAATGGCGCCAAGCTTTTACTGGTTTCTTACCGACTGTATTTTCAGTCTGTAAACAAAGTCATTTTACCGATCGAATAGATAGGTCGGTATTATATCAAATTTACTGATCGATTACATGTCAGTTGATGAACATTAAAAAATGTACACTTAATAAAATAGAAACTAATCATTTTACACTTATAATTTCACTAATCCTCTTAATTTAACACATTTGTAAAATAATAATTAAATTTATGTTTTTATATATTTTTATTGTGATTTTTATATCTTATGTAGGTGAAATAATACCTTGAATGTATAACTAAAAAAATGGACGTGACATTTGGATTTTGGAGGCCGAAAATTTGAAAGGACGTTTAACAGTGTACAATTTCAGAAATTTCAACATTGCACAATTTTTGTAATTTGACCATAACTTTTTACTCCGATATCGTATTGAGCCAATTCCAGTTCCAGATGAACCAAGACTCAAATATCTACAATTTTGTTGTTTATAAGAATTTTTAGTTATGAGGTTTTCAATGTTGAAATTGGTGAAGATGTCAATATATGTTGCATGTAATTTTAATTATTAGAAAATAAAGTAAGAAAATTAAAAAAAATAAAAGTTGGAATGTCATAATCTACTTTAGGTGGATTGTGATCATGTTTGTAAAATTATCAACAAAAAATTAAAAAAAAAATCAAAAAGGAAAAAGAAAAAAATAAATTAGTAAAAGTTTGTTGTTTGTATTTGATTTGGGAAGTTGTAATTAATAATTGAGAGATGAACACTTCTACTATAATAGAGGTGCTTACCTCTCATTTTTTTCATGATTTCTTTCAAAGTTCTCTTATAGAATTTGAGAGAGATTATTTTGTATGTTTTATTTTTTAAGCTTTCTGGTAATTTCTTTTTCTTTCGGTAATAAAATTATGCATGTTTTTCTTCAAATCATGAGTAGTTAATTTCATTATACTGGGGGTAATAGTGAAGCTCTTAATATGAGAATATAGATTAATATTATTTATATTATAATATATAAATTGTAATCTGAATAAGTAATTTAAATCTGGATTAATTAATGACAAACTTTGATACCGCATATATGACTGATTTTATTTTTTTTTAGCATAATTGAGTACCTAACTGTACTTATTATAGACAAATATTATCACCGCCTTTATGGCTGATTTTATATGTTTTGGCATAATTAATTCCTGAAGTAAATTAACTTGATAATAATATCAATTTGTATATTATAAAAAGTAAGATTTCTCTATATGATTGAAATATTAAGAATTGATCTCCTTACCCTCAGAATTTTAATTTATTGTTGTAGTTCAATTTAAAATTTTTCATCAATTCAAACAAATCCAATTTTTTTATTTCACTCGAATTGTTATTTTGTTTTACTAAATTCATTCCCTGTGGATCGACCTCGGACTTGCTGGGTTATTTTATTACTCCGACACTCTTATACCTAGGAGTAAAAAACCATTTTTTTGAGCGTATCAAGTTTTTGGCGCCGTTATCGGGGAATAAATTTAGTAGATAGAATAATCCTTGTATATTTTTTTTCTTTTTATTTTATTTTATACTTTTGTATTTTTTCTGCATCTCTTTTTCTTTCATCTTTACTTTTGTGTAGATCCAAAATATCCTGATTGATCCTAAATAAATCCTGAACCCAGAAATCCCACATACAGACAGACCCTGTTCTTAATTCTTCAAGTTTACAGGAGACAGAAAAATCAATTAACATGGAGCTTACATTTTACCAAAGAATTTCTTGAACCATCCCCATCTAGAGATTCTTCCATAATTTTTTGTGAGAACTTAATTCGAGAAATTGAGACAGGTGAACGAGAAATTCATAATTTTTTGTGAGAACCTTGTTGGGAAATTCTACGGTCCAGAGGATCGATTCAAGCAAGAAACAATATGCGAATACATCAAAGGAAGTCACAGAATACTCACAATGATCGGTTGAGCGATGCGACGAACAACGAAACTTTTTAAGCCCATTGAACTCCATTGAAGCTCTCGGCAGTCCACTGCTTTTGTCCTCCATTTTCGGCTTTTGCATGATCCATCAAGCTCCAAGCTTTGTTTGATGATTCCAAGCTCACAAGTGGGTTTCCCTATCACCTTTGTATGTCTCCATTGTGTGCTAGCACTCTTGATTTTACAACAAAATCATCACTTGCTTCCCCTTGAGTGACTCGGCAGTGAGCTGTGAAGGAAGAGGAAAATTCAGCCCCTTGGGCATGAATGGGAGAGAAGAAGAAGTGAGAGAGAGTGTTGGTGGTTGTTGGAAGAATTGTGTATTTAATACACTTTTGATTTTTCAAAATCAATTAATTAATTTACCAAATATTTGGCTTTCCAAAAGTCAAAGCAATTAAGCCACAACCACTGCATCAACTATTCACATCAATCAAGTGACAATTTTTCACATCAATTGATTGACTAGCGATTTGACGCTTGATGTGACTTGCGGGCCGCACTTGAATTCGAAATACGAGTGCTCTCGCAAACACTCCCGGGCTCGGGTTCGCTAATTCCAAATTAAAGTGTATATCATGATTAATCACCCAAATCAATATTTCCAAAACATCAAATTAGTCCAATTAATCATGCTTTTCATCATCATCACATGTCCAACACATTAATGAAAAATCAAACCCATTTACATGCTCAAAGCTCTCGGCCAAGGGAGGGATTTTATGTCCAATTCGGTTTCAATCCAATTAAACCTTAATCAACATTAAATTAACTTCCCGAATGATTTCCAACACATCCAATTGTCTAAAATCAAAATTACCAAGACTTTAAAAGGCATAAAGTATTCGGCCAAGGTGAGTATATTTGGGGATATTTGTCCAATTCAAAATTCAATCCAATTCAATCTCAAATTAACAATATCTTACATGATTTTATATACATCCAATGTTCAAAATCAAAAAAATCCAAGATTCCCAAAATCACTTCACATTCGGCCAACACTAAGAATTTGGGGAAAATTATTCCAAATCAATTTTCATGAAATTGATCCAACCAATCTTCAATTAAACATGTTATAAGCATACTCAAACAATCAATTCATTCAAATCATGCTCAAAAAAAATTTACCCAAATTTTAAGCCCTAAAATTTCATACTTGAACCTAGGCTCTGATACCATTGTTGGTTTTATTCTAGGTCCCAAGATCATCAAACAAGCATGAAGATGTGTGAAATACATATCAAAGAAGTTGCGGAATACTTACATTGATCGGTTGAGACGATTTGGTGAAGAACAAAATTGATTTTCACCTCCAAAAACGCAACTGCAGTGACCAGTCCACTGCCTACTATTTTTCAGATTTTGAGCTGAGATTTGAAGCTTCAATCTTCGTCTAACGATTCCCGGCTCGTGGGTGGGTTTCCCTAACACCTTCGTATGCCTCTTAGAAGTGTACTAGCACTTGGATCTTGCCACAAAATCCACAAATAGCCTCCTCACTGCTCACGTTTTTCTTGACAGAAAAACAGTGAGTTTTTAGCCCCTTGGGCGTGAAAGGAGAAGGAGAAAAGGGGAGAGAGAGTTGTCTAGGGTTTTCAATATTTTCCTCTAATAAAAATAATGAATTACTAAAGTGTAGAGAGAGATTTTGCTTTTATATTTTAGGTGAAACCATTTCACCTTTTACCCTAAACTTGGTAGGTGTGGGTAAATGGTTTGTAAAAGCAAAACAAGGTAGTTGGGTGGTAGGTACACCTACCACATATGGGCCCCACATATTTGAATTCAAAATTCAAATATCTCTACGAACATTTGCCGCGGCTCGGTTTCGTTTAATCCGATTAAACGAACTTCCGTCGTTAAATAATCAAATCTAATTTAATTAAATATCGATGCGACGCAAATATATTACGAACGTCGTTCATGAATTAATTCTAAATTAATTCGTTCATTCGCGTTAAAGTCCAACTTTAATTTCGTAATGAAATCCAATTCATATTAATATATCCGATATATTAATTTTAGCCCATTCGAATAAATTAAATAGAAAAATCAAATTTAGCTATTAAATTTATTTTACCGATTAATTCCAAATTAATCGCGTTCTCTCTCTCTTTAGACGATACTTTATCCCAGATAAAATATCTCCGTAATTAATCCCAGATTAATTTTCTCTCTCTCTTTAGACGATACTTTATCCCAGATAAAATATCTCCGTAATTAATCCCAAATTAATTTTCTCTCTCATCAAAATAATCCCAGATTAATTAAAGTGCGAGTCATACGTCATCGGTGTATCATTGGGAAGCGACCCATGAGATCTCCGGATATGTTGGCAGTAAATACGGTTATCGGACTATCCGAACACGTACGTACCAAGTACTACGTTTTACCGATTCACAAGACAAGGTTGGCTTCTAGCAAAGCGCCATGCCTACCCAATTCTCCGGAAATATCCTTACAGGAATATATTGATCTGTATCAGGCGTAGTATACATCGTATAGTGCATATCGATCTAGTATCGGATGGTCACGTGCTAGGCCTGGGGCTGGAGTTGTGTCTGCCCCGTACGAAGCACATGTCGGATTTCTGGTAACTAGTCTCTATAATCGGATATACATGACCTAGTCATAATATCCCGATGGCCGCGCAGCACTTAAGAGCACTAATACCGTATCCTACGTGACATCATCTCCACTATGACTGGAGTGATACTTCCGTCTTGACATCACACCCAATACTCTACGATTCTCAATATACCCAGTATTGGCATACACAGAACCGGTTAAAGCCCTGGACGACCTCAACCAAAGTATATTGATTGTCATAAGTATTAGCGATGCAAGTCTCAGGTTAAGACCAAATACACCTACCCTGATTTCGGACTCCCATAGACACATAGTCAAACTACCAATGGGATTCCGAGGGGGTCTATCCAGAGCGAAGCTGTTTCCCGTACCATCGGTGAAACACAACCTCCTACCGCACTTGCATAAGTATCCAATACTTAAATATATGAGAACTATGCCCGTTATGCCCTCACAACGTGCACAAGTGCAATACTAGTCTTTTACGCATTACCGATGTCCAATCTCGATAATACTCTGACTAGGGATATTTAATGATTAACCCTTTGTGGACTGATACTGTCTCATATCATTCTCAATCCAGGAACTAATCATAGGGACCTCCTATCATTTATATATCTAAGGTGATCTAATCACAAATGATAAGATAGCAATCTCCTTTGTCACATAGTTAATTTGTACAACAACACCATGATCTGTACAAATAGTGACGCTATGGGTCATAATTGTCCAACAATCTCCCACTTGGCCTATAGCCAGTCACTCGAGTGCCTAACACACGAACTATGTACGGTTCGCTCAAATTGCTGAGAAAAGGTTTTCGTCAGCGGATTTACATGATTATCGTCTGACGCGATTTATACGATCATCACATCGCCACGATGTATGATCCGAACGAATCAGATGAATATCGAAGTATATATCTGGATCGTTGATGAGACCATTAATTCTTTAGCCTGTGCTGACGCCTAGCTCAGCTGCTAACAGAACTATATCTAATCTAATTAGATTTATTATCGACCCAAATGGCTTCTATTGCTGCCTCAGCTGCAGCAATAATCCGCATTTGTTGTTTATATGGTAACAATATCTTGCTTGGAAGATTTCCAGCTCACTGTTCCGGTATTCTAACTTTATAGTACCGTTTGCGACTTATAGTCGTCTTTATCGGTTTGGAAACTTGCTACAGTGATCTCAGTCACTTCAAGTTCTCATTCTCCATAGTCTAAGATAGCATCCTTAGTTCTCTGAGATACTAACGGATGTTCTTAACTTCAATCCAGTGACTATCACTCGGATTAGTCTGATTGTGTCTCCATACGCTCAAAGCGTATGAGACACCAGGTCACGTACATTTTAAATGTACAATTTCTCAGAGATGTTAACAACTTTAAATCTATCCCAATAGATCTTTATTCCTAGAATAAAGGTTGTTACTCCTAAGAATTCTACGGAGAATTATTTCGAAAGCCAAGCTTTCGCCGATTGTTTTATGGGAATATCATTTCCAAGAAATAACATATATTATCATTATTTTATACATGACATCCATTGTCAGTGCGCTCCCACTAACCTCCTTATATACACAAGAATTATTTTCAGTTTGAATTAAATCATACACCATTATGATTACATCAAAACGTCAGCTCCAAGAACATTATGCTTGCTTCAATCCAAACATGGATCGAACAACCCGCAAACCTAGTTTGCTGGTTTAGGTACGACAAAATCGTCAGGATGTTATAAACATACTCCAAAAGGTTTCCGTTTAAGGAAAGCGATTTTGATTTTTAACTGACACATTTCATAAATGAAATATGCAGTATCAGCAAGCATCATCCAAATGGATTTACCGTGGCAACAGGTAAAAGGTTGAACCGTAATCAACACAATGTTGATAACGATACCTTTTCGTTAAAAGCCTAGCTTTATACGTTGGTATGTTGCCATCCATGTATGTCTTCCTTGAAGACTTATACTGTACCAGTAGGCATAATGCCTTGTGGTACTTCAACTAGTGTCCAAACATAGTTGGTATACATGGAATCCATTTTGGACTCATGGCACTTTGCCATAAAAGGGAGTTGATACCTTGTATCACTTCCTCAAATGTAGTCGGATGGTCTACCTTAATAAGATTGACATCTTTATGAGGTGAGATCAGAAACCCATACCCCAGGTTGTTTTCTGATTCTCTCCGATCTACGCGGTTCTTGTGTATTCGAAGATTAATGGTATAGTTTCATCCTTGATGAACTATCTGTGTTCCATTAAGGACTTCGTGCCTTGAACAGTATTACTCCGATTTTCATCGAGTTATACGATCCTCCCACTTACCACTGCATATCGGTATTCCTTTTAGGAAAACCGCATGGTGAGCAACAATAACATTGTTCTCTCGTGAGATGCATAAGTACTATACTTATGGTTTCCCCTAGGGTAACCTATAATTGGCACTTATCCTATTTGGGTTTTAGTTTGGTATCATCCAAACATATGCCTAGCATACCCAAATCATCAGGAATGAGAAACCCGGTTTCTTTCCCGTTCATATCTAATATGATATCTGTCAAACAGATTTATATGGAACCTTATTCTAAATAAGTATTGCACTGTTAATGCATATCCGTTGAAGGAAATGGTAGCTCAGAGCGACTCATGATTAACCTTATCATGTCCAACAAAATTCGGTTTCTCCGTACGGACACACCGTCAAACTGACACGTCCTAGGAGGAGTCCTCATTGAAAGAATACTATACTCTTTCATGTATGTTTGAAACTTACTGCTTAAGTATTTTCCATTACGGTCTTACCGCGACGGTTTAATACTTTAGACGATCTGTTTGTTTACTTCATGTCGAAACTCCAAAAGTTATCGATTTGTGTTCTTCAAAAGAAACACATAACCATAACGTGATGCCACATCCGTTAAGGTCACGAAATATTCATATTCACATCTAGCATTGCTAGATATAGGCCCACTTACTTCACTATGAATAGGGCTAACAGATCAGTGGCACTATCACTATTACCAAGTAAATAGCGTTTTAGGTACTTTACCTAATAAACTAGATTCGTAGACTTTATTTGAATAGTCAAATCAGTCCTAGTACCCACTCTTCAAAAGCGTGGATATACGAGTCTTGTTTAATTGTGTCCCAGACAACAATGCCACAAATAAGTCTCTACTGATCAAATCAGTTTGAGCTATATATTTGTCATTTTATATGTTTGAGATTTTATTTATATTCAAAATATAAATTATGTCACTCACATCTAATGTGTTTATCTTAATATCATTCTTTATATAATGAAACACTTTAGTGTTCTAGAATATAAAGGTCTATCCGCAACGGATTAAACACTGATATAAAGATAATGTTTCTAGTCAAACTAGTTACATTATAACAGTTCCTAATTTAAGTACATACCCAAAAGGTAGTTCCTAAACTTAGGGTTCTACGGTCGAAACAACGACTTTCATCCTGTTTCCGATTCGCAGATTAATCTCAGCTTGGAGTCAGTATCTTGCTCACAGCAAATTCTGAACATCAATCCATATAATTTATGTACCACACTAAGTATTTTAAAATCCAATTTTAATACTAGTAATGGACATAATATTGACAAACATTCTTAAAGTCAGAGCCTTGCCCTTTCTTTAATTCCTCCATGTCTACCATATCCAAACGACAGTCACTTTAGGATATGTCATTTATCTTCCCAGAAGATCATAATGATTTTGCCTTTGCCCTTTCAAATATTTCAGAAGCCTTTGGCCAAGCCTTGGGTTTCTAGAATATTGAAGTATGGTGCGCCTTGCGCCACTTACCTAATTGCAAAGTTTGACTTTATCTCCTCGAGAATAGTCTTTAACCCTCCAAGAGTTATTTATTGCAATTTCAATACTTCTTAAATCTAAACATAGATTTATGACAAGTATATTGAATTAAGCACTTAAGTTATCATCACATAAATCTTCCAAAGATTATGCTCTACTATTTGCTTAATTCCTGGCTTAGGCATAATAGGTTATTTTATCAAATAAAGTAACTTATTATTTATTTCCAGGACCATCCTGAAATTATTCCCAATTTAAAATATAGTTGTTTAAATACATTTTCACCTAGGATTATGTTTTAAACACTAATCTTTCATTCATCTTGATTCTAATAGTCCAACTATTTAATCAACGATTTGTGGTACTATGTATTATATTGATTATTATAGTCCAACTATACAATCAAATATAATTTAAATCAATTAACCTCAATTACATTGATTACTATAATCCAATTATAAAATCAATTGTAAATTGGAATTAATTAATTCAAATATATTGATTACTATAATCCAATTATAATCAACTATAATACAGTCCAACTGCTTATTAAAAAACAATTTAAATATTAGTCCAACTAACATTTAATTTATATGACGAATAATTTGAATGAGCGCGTATGGCAAGTAATTAAATGAATATTGCAATTCAATTCTTGCCTCCCACTATTTTTCGCGCGAGCCTCTAACCCTCTGTCGAGTACTCGGGAAACCGTGTTTCCTAGTGGGCTAGGATCCCGTTAAATAACACACAATCTTGACTTTGGCCAACAAATTGTATGATATTTAACTAGGTAGATCTCAAAGATCAATTGGATCTAATCCAATTCCTAGATCCAGTAGGCGGATATCCAAATCCTAAACATATATCTTATATATGCCAATACATCCAATGTATTACCTAACCTTTTTCCTCTGAATCAACTAAGCCTTGGCTTTGGCACAACAAACCTAATGATCCCAGTCAAGCGCGACCCATTGACCATGGAAAGCTTCGTAATCAATGTCGATGGACAAGAAGTGGTCTTGACTTTGGCCAACAAACCACAACTTGGACAAGACACCAATATAGAACAAAACTCTCGTGATTCAAACACATCTTCGACGGACAAAGGGCTTGACTTTGGCCAACAACCCAATGCCAGTCTCGGATCTTGAGTAAGAATCACTCAATGGAAGGAAAAACGCATGATATTTGATGAGGGTTTTTCGCGTGCAAATTGGCTACCAATTTATTATCTTTGTTTAGGTCTCATCATCATCACACCCTTAAACATGCATTCTAAACACATAATAAAGCGCATATGAAAATAAATAATAATGATATGCGGATGGATACTTAACACATTGATCCTAGATCAAATCAATCTCTCTCTCTCTTCTCTCTCAAACTAGCACTTGTATTACTTCTACCCGTTAAACTACACTTCTAAAGAAACCTCATTTACATTGAGGGGAATAGGTGAGAAGAGAATACAAAGAGAATAGAGGTGATAAGGCTGGACACGCAGGTCCAATTTAATAAATCGAATTTATTACAACAATTTCCAAAATTGCCCCCACCCGTCTAATATCCATCCGATATACATTATTCATTCATCACAACCATGTATTCACACAAGCATGTTATCAATCAATCTAATCAAATTAATTAATCTGATAATTAGTGATCATCCAATGTTCAAACAACGATTTGATTTTGCGCGAGTCAAACTCGTTTTTGCGAATAAGTACTCAAAGTACGAATTCTCGAATTAAATTAAACTACAACATTAAATCCAATTTAATATGTATTTAATACTAATTCACTATTTAATTCCAAATTAAATATTACACTTTATTAATAAACCTTTTACGACTTAAATTCCAAATTTAATCGTTACGGGTCTCAAAGCCCGATTAACGTCCAACGTCAATTTAATTCAAGTCCAATGGGCTTTAAATTAATTTCTTTAAGGCATGGGCTTTGGCAACCAAAGCCCAATCAAGGAGTAACCCCATAAGCCAAGAAATCAATTTCGGCCCATTAGGCCCAATTAAACTTTAAAGGTTCATTAAGTCGCATTTGGGCTTTAAGGAAGTGGTTTTGGGCCCAATTGGATCCAATCCAATTTGCCTAAACCCAACTTTGTACAACAAAGCCCAATAAGCCCATTTACAACTTTAAAAGCCCAAATCAAATTTTAAGGCCCAAAAATTAAATTACCAAATTCCAAATTTCCAATTTAATTACCTAAAGTGTATATCATGATTAATCACCCAAATCAATATTTCCAAAACATCAAATTAGTCCAATTAATCATGCTTTTCATCATCATCACATGTCCAACACATTAATGAAAAATCAAACCCATTTACATGCTCAAAGCTCTCGGCCAAGGGAGGATTTTTATGTCCAATTCGGTTTCAATAATCCAATTAAACCTTAATCAACATTAAATTAACTTCCCGAATGATTTCCAACACATCCAATTGTCTAAAATCAAAATTACCAAGACTTTAAAAGGCATAAGTATTCGGCCAAGGTGAGTATTTGGGGATTTTGTCCAATTCAAAATTCAATCCAATTCAATCTCAAATTAACAATATCTTACATGATTTATATACATCCAATGTTCAAAATCAAAAAAATCCAAGATTCCCAAATCACTTCACATTCGGCCAACACTAAGAATTGGGGAAAATTATTCCAAATCAATTTTCATTGAATTGATCCAACCAATCTTCAATTAACATGTTATAAGCATACTCAAACAATCAATTCATTCAAATCATGCTCAAAAACAATTTACCCAAATTTTAAGCCCTAAAATTTCATGCTTGAACCTAGGCTCTGATGCCATTGTTGGTTTTATTCTAGGTCCCAAGATCATCAAACAAGCATGAAGATGTGTGAAATACATATCAAAGAAGTTTCGGAATACTTACATTGATCGGTTGAGACGATTTGGTGAAGAACAAAATTGATTTTCACCTCCAAAAACGCAACTGCAGTGACCAGTCCACTGCCTACTATTTTTCAGATTTTGAGCTGAGATTTGAAGCTTCAATCTTCGTCTAACGATTCCCGGCTCGTGGGTGGGTTTCCCTAACACCTTCGTATGCCTCTTAGAAGTGTACTAGCACTTGGATCTTGCCACAAAATCCAAAATAGCCTCCTCACTGCTCACGTTTTTCTTGACAGAAAAACAGTGAGTTTTTAGCCCCTTGGGCGTGAAAGGAGAAGGAGAAAGGGGAGAGAGAGTTTCTAGGGTTTTCAATAATTTTCCTCTAATAAAAATAATGAATTACTAAAGTGTAGAGAGAGATTTTGCTTTTATATTTTAGGTGAAACCATTTCACCTTTTACCCTAAACTTGGTAGGTGTGGGTAAATGGTTGTAAAAGCAAAACAAGGTAGTTGGGTGGTAGGTACACCTACCACATATGGGCCCCACATATTTGAATTCAAAATTCAAATATCTCTACGAACATTTGCCGCGGCTCGGTTTCGTTTAATCCGATTAAACGAACTTCCGTCGTTAAATAATTAAATCTAATTTAATTAAATATCGATGCGACGCAAATATATTACGAACGTCGTTCACGAATTAATTCTAAATTAATTCGTTCGTTCGCGTTAAAGTCCAACTTTAATTTCGTAATGAAATCCAATTCATATTAATATATCCGATATATTAATTTTAGCCCATTCGAATAAATTAAATAGAAAAATCAAATTTAGCTATTAAATTTATTTTACCGATTAATTCAAATTAATCACGTTCTCTCTCTTTAACGATACTTTATCCCAGATAAAATATCTCCGTAATTAATCCCATTTAATTTTCTCTCTCTCTTTAGACGATACTTTATCCCAGATAAAATATCTCCGTAATTAATCCCAGATTAATTTTCTCTCTCATCAAAATAATCCCAGATTAATTAAAGTGCGAGTCATACGTCATCGGTGTATCATTGGGAAGCGACCCATGAGATCTCCGGATATGTTGGCAGTAAATACGTTATCGGACTATCCGAACACGTACGTACCAAGTACTACGTTTTACCGATTCACAAGACAAGGTTGGCTTCTAGCAAAGCGCCATGCCTACCCAATTCTCCGGAAATATCCTTACAGGAATATATTGATCTGTATCAGGCGTAGTATACATCGTATAGTGCATATCGATCTAGTATCGGATGGTCACGTGCTAGGCCTGGGGCTGGAGTTGTGTCTCTGCCCCGTACGAAGCACATGTCGGATTTCTGGTAACTAGTCTCTATAATCGGATATACATGACCTAGTCATAATATCCCGATGGCCGCGCAGCACTTAAGAGCACTAATACCGTATCCTACGTGACATCATCTCCACTATGACTGGAGTGATACTTCCGTCTTGACATCACACCCAATACTCTACGATTCTCAATATACCCAGTATTGGCGTACACAGAACCGGTTAAAGCCCTGGACGACCTCAACCAAAGTATATTGATTGTCATAAGTATTAGCGGTGCAAGTCTCAGGTTAAGACCAAATACACCTACCCTGATTTCGGACTCCCATAGACACATAGTCAAACTACCAATGGGATTCCGAGGGGGTCTATCCAGAGCGAAGCTGTTTCCTGTACCATCGGTGAAACACAACCTCCTACTGCACTTGCATAAGTATCCAATACTTAAATATATGAGAACTATGCCCGTTATGCCCTCACAACGTGCACAAGTGCAATACTAGTCTTTTACGCATTACCGATGTCCAATCTCGATAATACTCTGACTAGGGATATTTAATGATTAACCCTTTGTGGACTGATACTGTCTCATATCATTCTCAATCCAGGAACTAATCATAGGGACCTCCTATCATTTATATATCTAAGGTGATCTAATCACAAATGATAAGATAGCAATCTCCTTTGTCACATAGTTAATTTGTACAACAACACCATGATCTGTACAAATAGTGACGCTATGGGTCATAATTGTCCAACACATAGTCAAACTATACCAATGGAATTCTGAGGGGTCTATCCAATAGCGAAGCTGTTTTCCATACCATCGGTAAAACAACCCTCCTACTACACTTGCATGAGTATCAATATACCCAAATATATGAGAACTATTCGTTATGCCCTCACAACGCGACAAGTTGTAATACTAGTCTTTACTCATTATCGATTGCCACCTCTCGATAATACTCTCTGACTAGGGATATTTAATGATTAAACCTTCGTGGATTAATATTGTCTCATATCATCTCAATCCAGGACTAATCATAGGACCTCCTATCAATTTATACATCTTGGTGATCTAATCACAAATGATAAAGAGCAATTTCCTTTGTCACATAGTTAATTTGTACAACACCATGATCTGTACAAATAGTGATGCTATGGGTCATAACTGTCCAACAATCTCCCAATTGGCCTATAGCCAGTCACTCAAGTGTCCTACACCCGAACTATGTACGGTTCGCTCAAATTACTGAGAAAAGACTTTCGTCAGCTGATTTGCATGATTATCATCTGATGCGATTTATTCGATCATCACATCGCCATGATGTATGATCCGAACGAATCAGATGAATAATCGAAGTATTTATCTGGATCGTTGATGAGACCATTAATTCTTTAGTCTGCGCTGTAGCCTAGTTCAGCTGCTAACAGAACTATATCTAATCTAATTAGATTTATTATCAATCAAGAAGGCTTCTTCTGCCTCAGATTCAGCAATAACCCACTTTTGTTGTTTATTCGGTAACGTATCTTACTTGGAAGATTTCCAGCTCACTGTTCCGTTATTCAAACTGTATAGTACCGTTGTTACGACTTATAATCATTTTTATCGGTTAGGAAACTTGCAGCAGTGATCCCAGTCACTTTAAGTTCTCCTTCCCATAGTTTAAGACATCATCCTTAGTTCCTCTAAGATACTAAAGGATGTTCTTAACATCAATCCAATGACTATCACTTGGATTGGCCGATTGTAACTCCATATGCTCAAAGCATATGAGACACTAGGTCGCGTATATTTATTTCAATGTATGATTTCTCGGAGAGTATTAACAACTTCAAATCTATCCAGTAGATCTTTTTCTAGAATAAAGGTTGTTTCTTCCCCAAGAATTCTACGGAGAATTTTCTTATGAAAGCCAAGCTTTCACCGATTATATTATGAGAATATCATTTCCAAGAAATGATATATATTATCATTATTTAGGACATTTATGTCAGTGCGCTCCCACTAACCTCCTTATATACACAAGAATTATATTTGTTTTGAATTAAATCATACACCATTATGATTACATCAAAACGATAATTCCAAGAACTTAATGTTTGCTTCAATCCATACATGGATCGAATAACCTGCAAACCTTGTTTGCTAGTTTTGGTACGACAAAACCGTCAGGATGTTGTAAACATCCTCCAAAGGGTTTCCTTTAAGGAAAGCGGTTTTGGCATTCAGCTGCCATATTTCATAAATGAAACATGCAACATCAGCAAGCATTATCCAAATGGATTTACCGTGGCAACAAGTAAAAGGTTTCGTCGTGATCGACACAATGTTGATAACGATACCTTTTCGCTACAAGCCTAGCTTAGTACGTTGGTATGTTGCCTTCCATGTATGTCTTCATTGAAGACTTATATGGTACCAATAGGCACAATGCCTTGCGGTACATCAACTAGTATCTAAACTTAGTTGGTATACATGGAATCCATTTCGGACTCATGGCACTTTCCCATAATAGGGAGTCGATACCTTGTATCACTTCCTCATACGTAGTCAGTTCGTATTCCTCAATAAGATTGACATCCTTCCGAGGTGAGATCAGAAACCCATACCCCAGGTTGTTTTCTGAATCTCTCCGACTTACGCGGTTCTTGTGTATTCGAAGATTATTGGTATAGTTTCATCCTTGATGAACTATTTATGTTCCATTAGGAATCGGTGCCTAGAATAGTATTACTCTGATTTTCATCGAGTTTTACTTTCCTCCCACTTACCACTGCATATCGGTATTCCTCTTAGGAAAACAGCATGGTGAGCAACAATTAAATTGTTCTCATGTGAGTTGTATAAGTACTATAATTTGGTTTCTCTAGGATAACCTACAACTTTGGCACTTATCCAATTTGGGTTCTAGTTTGGTATCATCCAAACATATGCCTAGCATACCCAAATAATCAGGAATGAGAAACCCGGTTTCTTTCCTATTCATATCTAATATGAATTCTGTCAAACAGATTTTTATGGAACCTTATTCAAAATAAGTATTGCAATGTTAATGTGTATCCGTTAAAGGAAATGGTAGCTCAGAGCGACTCATGATTAACCTCATCATGTCTAACAAAATTTGGTTTCTCCGTTCGGACACACCGTTAAATTGACGTGTTCCGAGAGGAGTCCTCATTGAAAGAATACTATACTCTTTCATGTATATGTGAAACTTATTGCTTAAGTATTTTCATCATGGTCTAACCGTGATGTTTTAATACTTTAGCCGATCTGTTTGTCTATTTCGTGTCGAAACTGTAAAAGTTTCCGATTTGTGTTTCAAAAGAAACATATAACCATAACGCGATGCCACATCCGTAAAGGTCACAAAATATTCATATCCACCTGTAGCCTAGCTAGACATGGGCCCACTTGCTTCACTATGAACTAGGGCTTACAGATCGGTGGCATTTGCACTTTTACTAAATAAATAATGTTTTAGACACTTTGCCCAATAAACTAGATTCGTAGACTTTATTTGATTAGAATCAAATATGTCATAGTACCCACTCTTCGAAAGTGTGGATATACGAGTCTTGTTAAATTGTGTCCCAGACAACAATGCCACAATAAGTCTCTTCTAATCAAATCAGTTTGAGCTATTTGTTTGTCATATTATATGTTTGAGATTTATTTATATTCAAAATATAAATTCTCTTATTCACATCTAATGTGTTTATCTCAATATCATCTTTATATAATAAAACATTTTAGTGTTCTAGGATATAAAGGTATACCCGCAACGGGTTAAACCCTGATATATAGATAATGTTTCTAGTCAAACTAGTTATATTTTAACAGTTTCCTAATTTAAGTACACACCGTAAAGGTAGTTTCTAAACTTAGGTATCTACGGTTAAAACAGCGACTGTTGTCCCGTTTCCGAATCGTAGGTAAATCTCAACTGAAGTCAGTATCCTGCTCATAGCAGATTCTGCACATCAATACATATTTATGTACCACACTAATTATTTAAAATCCAATTTTAATACTAGTAGCGAACATTTATTTATGACAAACATATTTGAAGCTGGAGCCTTGCCCCTCTTCAATTCCTTCATGTCTGCTTTGTCCAAACGGCAGTCACGCTTCCGCGATCCCGTTTGCCACAATTTAGACAGATATTTTGGGATATGTCCTTTATCTTCCCAGAAGATTATAATGATTTTGCCTTTGCCTCTTTTCCACACTCCAGAAGCCTTTGGCCAAGACTTGGCCTTCCGGAATGTCGAAGTAAGGTGCGACTTGCGCTTCTTGCCTTATTGCAAACTTTGGCTTTGACTCCTTGAGTATAGCCATTAACTCTCCAAGAGTTTACTATTGCAATTTAGTACTTCAAAGATCTAAAAATAGATTTATGAAGATCCTTCAAATTCATTATCATACTTTAAGGATCTAATCCTTAGTTATGATTTAGAAATTAAGGAGTCCGTTTGGCAAGCATAACAAATTAAGCACTAAAGTTATCATTACATGAATATTCCAAATATCATGCTCTACTATTTGCTTAACTCCGGGCTTAGGCCTAATATGTTATTTTATCAAATAAAGTAACTTATTAGTTTCCAGGACCATCCTGGAATTTTATTCCCAATTTGAAAATTAAAGTCGTTTAAAACATTTTTCACCCAGGATTATGTTTTAAACACTAATCTTTCAATTTATCTTGATTCTAATAGTCCAACTATTTAATCAACGATTTGAGGTACTATTAATTATAATGATTACTATAGTCCAAGTATATAATCAACTATAATTTAAATTGTTAAATTCAATTATATTGATTACTATAATCCAATTATAAAATCAACTATTAATTGAAATAGTTTGAATACAGTCCAACTGTTTAATTAAAGCAACGATTAAATATTAGTCCAACTAATAAATAATTTATTTGACATAATAATTGATATGAGCGCGTATGGCAAGTTACTAAACGAATATTGCAAATTCAATACTTGCCTCCCACTATTTTTTGGCGAGCCTCTAACCCTTTGTGGAGTACTCGGGAAACCTTGTTTCCTAGTGGGCTAGGATCCCGTTAAATGTCACACAATCTTGACTTTGGCCAACAAATTGTATGATAATTAACTAGGTAGATCTCTAAGATCAATTGGATACCATCCAATTCCTAGATCCAGTAGGGGGACATCCAAGTCCGAAACATATATCTTATATAAGCCAATATATCCAATATATTGCCTAACCTTTTTCCTCTGAATCAAATAAGCCTTGGCTTTGGAACAACAAACTTAGTGATCACAGTTAAGCGGAACCCATTGACCATGGAAAGCTTCGTAATCAATGTCGACGGACAAGAAGTGATCTTGCCTTTGGCCAGCAAATCACAACTTGGATAAGACACCGATATGGAACAAAGCCTTCATGATTCAAACACATACTCGATGGACAAAGGTCTTGACTTTGGCCAACAAACCAATGCCAGTCTTAGATCTTGAGTAAGAATCACCCAATAGAAGGAAAAACGCTTAATATTTTGTGAGGGTTTTTCGCGTGCAAATTGGCAACCAATTTATTATCTTTGTTAAGGTATCATCTGTTGGGGTTGGTGCTCAGAGCGCCAATCCGGACCGTATTTATGTCTGATTCATGAATACGAACATCCCCTTATTCCATAATATTACTTATTTGTGGTTGCACCTCTTGTTTTTATATAGGTATTCGATCAGATTATGATTTGATTGAAACTAAATGTGGTTTAGTGATATGTATATATTAGACAAAGGCCCGATAATATATAATGCAGTATACAGTTACAAAGTTAGTTTGTAATTGACATTGGGAAGTGTCACTGCTATATGTATGTTATCAAACATAGTTCCTGGTCAAGATTTGCTAACACGGGTCGGTTAGTCAAATCCGTTGAGACCAGTACATGTCGTATATCGAGACTTGGTCCGATGGATTATCCCAATGAACCATGAGTCTAGGGAGACTCATATAGACATGTAGGTGTTTATAGTGGATAAACACTGAACGGCTCACCGAAGATTCTTAATGGATGGTACACCAACGTCAATAAGAATCTTCACGGGTTGAGTAGCATAGTGGTCCTTCGACTTGAGATACCACTGTGGATGTATGAGACATCCTCCACACTTAGATGGCAATCACGTCACCGATCTATTTAGATCAGACCTCCGCCTGTTCGTTGGGTGTGGACCGATCATCAGGATATCCTGTGTGTGTCAAGATAGGATCCGTCAGTTCTGTGTACAGAGCATAGGTAGTCCATATATAATTAGCAGTTTGTTAAATCTGTGGCCACAGTATACTTCGGAAGTAAGTTCCGAATGTTATTTAGAGATTTCTAATAGATATGTCGACGGGATAATACCTATAGAGATTTGACCTTTACATCTATATCTCTAGGATTATCCGGATACCTGTGACGGAGGGATTATACGTATGCAATGACCTCGACCTGTATGATTCAGCTAGTTTATCCGTGATCGTCATAATCTACGGGTGGATAGATTATGGACACGAAATTGGATTTCGTGACGGATATACCTGAATCTAGAGAGTATCAATAATGAAATATACTCGTAGAGCACTAGAGCAACATTAATAAATAATATTGATTATTTATTAAGTCGTTTAAAGGTTAAACGCAAGATACATGCTAAAGGGACCCGATAGTCATTTAGTTAATTATTGTGTATTTACATTTAATACTTGATTAATTTAAATACACATTAATTAAATAGTCAAATTGAGATATTTGACTAATATCCTAAATAAATATATGTATTTGATATTTAATGTAAATATTATACATATATTAATATATTTGTATTGATTAATTAATAATTATTATAATTATTAAATGATTAAATTAATTAAAATATAAATATCTTAACTTAGGATATTTGAATTAAATGGCATGGTTGCCTTTGTTGACCAAGTGATAAATATCTAATAAAGTGTTTTTTAGATATTTAATCAAGTTGATCAAATTTTTTGTTAAATGAATTTGAAATGAAATTTTGGTATATATGTATACATAATTTCGGCCAAGACCCTTAATTAAAATATAATGGTTATATTTTGAGTTGCAATTGTTGACTTACTTTATTCATTAAATTGTTTGATGATTAAAGTTGCAAGTTGATAAGCAAAATGAAATGAAATAAAATATCATGATATTTTGTATATTTCTCCACCAATTTCGGCCAAGGCTTCTTTTGGAGGAGGTATATATTGTTTCATTTCTTTTTAGGGTTTAAGGAGTTCATTTGATACCAAAATAAAAATAAAGAAGTTGAGAGAAAAGCTTGAAGCCTAAAGGAAGATGGCTTGGAAAATTATGATTTTGTAAGTTATCTTTCAAAGTCTTCAACATGAAAATTGTTTCTAACATGCTTAGCATCATTTTGTGTTGCTTTGTTGTTGTCTCTCTTCTTATAGTTTGTGTTTTATTTGGTTGTGAACTTTGATGAAAGTGTTGAGCATGTATAATGGAGAAAGCTTGTGACTAGTGTAGTTATAAGTATTCTTTTATGGTTTTGGAAACCTGTTGCTAATCTAGAGTTTTTGACCCACTCTTAGATGACCTAGATTTGATCTTGAGTTGTTTCATTGTGTTGAGACTTTGATTGGATGGAAGAAACATGATTGAAGTATTGGATTTAACCAATTTGGTCTAATTTGTCCAATTGAAGAAATGAAAAATTAGGGTTCATGACCAATTCCAAATTGGGGATTTTCATATATGTTGTGTATTTGGATGTGTATATGATGCATATAAAGTTTCATATTCTTTGGATTACATCTTGATGTGTTTTGATGCATGAAATGACAAAGTGCACAATAATGCACTTGAGAGGTGCATTCGGCCATGGGTCTAATTTTTGGGCATTTGTGTTGTCTTGGTGTTTTAATGTTTTGAACATGCTAATTCATCTTAGAAATGATTTAGAATCATTCAAAATTGATTTGATCAATTTCGGACTAAAATGGACAAAGTACCAAGTATAAGGGCAATTCGGTAAACTCACTTAAATATGATTTATTTGAATTTTATTTCATAATTTGATTATTGGATAATTAAATAAATATGTTTATTTAATTAATCCGAGAAAAATTTTTGAAATCGGAAGATTTGATTTTCCACCGCTTCCGCTCCGTTACCAGATTCTGCCCCTAAAACCCCTTCAAAATGGTATCAGAGCGAGTCTTATTCTAGGCCTCCATAAATGATTAGCTTGTTTTATTCAATGTTTAATCATGTTTTCTTGACTTTATACATGCATGTTATAATCTAATTTGATTAGATTTAGGGTGTATGACACTTAATGGAATATCTCCGCTTAATAAGGTTTTAAAGTAACTAGTATTTGGAATACTTGTTTCTTGGTCCGTCTTGTCAATACGGTTTATAAATATCTTTTCATTGACTACATCCGAGACCATGCCTCTGCTGTGAGGATGTAGCTGATAGAAATTTATTTATGCCGAATGTATATTAGATACTAGATAAATTCAAGCGAAAGCGGAATCTTGAACTTGCCCTAGCTGTCAGGGTTACGCAAGTAACTTGAGTTTATCATTGATGAGTTTAACCTTGGTACGTCTCCTTGTGGGCCTGCCTTAGCAGCGACAACGAGAAACGACCAGGACCAAAACCTCGGAGTCACTAGTGAGTGATTGACAATGAGTTGTCTACCTGTGAATATACGTAGGCGAGACCGTGCCTTTGCTGTGAGTCGAAATATATTCATGGGGTCCTCTTCCCATTATGGAATTCGATTTAATTATTGAATTCTCGTTTTTCCGTTGGGGATTACGGTATTATGTAAAATAGTGGGAGGCACTGCTAAGTTTAAAAATTCCTTAACTTTGGCAGTGTGTATTATTATGGAAATAGCCGCTTGTTTGTGTTTCCTTAATCTATATTAGATAGAATTAAACTTTTAATTCACTGCACACATATTTTGATATGTTATCTGACTTGACTCTTGGTTGCAGTTATTCTAGAATAGGTTCTAGATACTACTAGACTAGGATATTATTAGATTGGTCTAGACCATCGGGAACTGTTGTTCTGATTTTATTCTAAAATCAAGATGGTTAATGACTTAGTTTCTAAGTCACAATAGATAATCTAGATAGATATCCCTTTTAGGAAATAATACTTTAGAGAGAATATTTTCTTATGCAGTAAGAATTGACTTGAATTAGTTCATGTCTCGAGATTCTTGACTGGCATTAAGAAAGCCCTATTAGGTATTTGTTTATCTAGTAATGACGTTTCTAAGCTTTAACTACCTTTAGAGGTAATGTGTCCGACACAATTTGCTAATCAATTATTTACAATTGTTGTGAATAGTTGAATGCAAATAGTAAAGCTAAAGAAAGGAGATGTGTATAGTTGTGTATAAAAAATATCGATTTTCACAAATACTACAACTATAGGTATTGGATACCAGATCTCCCGTCTAGTTATTTAAAGATATTAGTTAACGATTGTTTTGATATTTGATATCGGAACTTGCGACTATTGGATAGTTACTTGTTCTTAATAAACAATTGTTATATATTTTAAATATAACTAGTAGTGTCATTGACGTAAAGATAAACATTAAGAAAAATTATTCGGTAAAGTAAATAATTTAGAACGGTGCTTTATGAGTTTAATCACTTAAGCATTATATGCTTATTCCGTATGGTAAATGATGGTTTGATACTAGATCACACCACACATCCTTATCCATTTAATGAATATTGTATTTAGGAAAGTGATTAAGATCTTGTTTAACCAATGATTGTCATTGGACCACCAAATTTATTTAACTGATACATTGGATGTATGTAGTTTTATAAATAATAATTGCTTAAGGTAGTTTTCTTTATTTCGTAACTTAGTTGATGAATTGTCATAACTTAGTTACGAGTTTCTGAAGGAACACATATTGAAATTCTTGAAAGTATCAAGAACTTTCAACCTATTCTGATGAAACGTAAATTGAACATTTTTGACTTGTTCAAATATATTCAATCTAAAGGTTTTAGAGAATTCTATCCTCAAAATTCATTACTTGTCTTTGAACTGTTCAAAGATCTTTGATACGATCAAACGTATGAATTTAAAGCAATTAGCTCTAAGGTTATTTAGTGAATATGATTCATATTCAATATTGTTCTTCCACGATTCCATCTTGATGGAATTGAGTAGTGGGAGCAGTCGAATCTTATATGATTTGATTCGTTTGATATTGAATGTTACCGAATTAGTTTCAATACTCTTGGGGTTATGCTCCAGTAACACTAATTCATCTCTTTAATTAATGTTCCATTAATTTCTACAGTTACATATATGATATGTATAGGTAGAAAATCCGAATCTTGAAAAGTTTAAGATTTGAATGTTTCTTTTATATAATAGTTATATAATGGAAATTACTTACACCTTGGAGGTATAAGTAAAAGTTTATCGTTTATTCTGTTTAATAGAATATTGTATTTTATTTAATAGAATATTGTATTCTATTTAATAGAATATCTTTCCTACGATCCTAAGTAATAAAATTGTTTTATTACTTGGTGTGTAACATCTGATGTTAATTATTGTAGAAAAAGACTTGACTTATTGAAGTCAAATGTGAGAATGATAAATTATAAATGGAACTACGTAATTAATAAGATGAAACAACCCTTATACATCTTCTATATAAGTCTAATAGGATAACATAATCATTCACGAGTATTTGATACTTAATGGTTCTGTTGTTTTCTTATTGAAGAAAAATTATCCTATGACTTATAATGGAAGCGATATTTGATATCGATTTTGGAAGTTCACCATTGAACTATAGATCTAAGATTGTTCATAGCTTACTACGATCAAGTTTTGAACTTGATTAAGCTTTCATTATGAATTAGTTCATAAAATGTGCTAATTGTTTGCGCAGCGAAAGCATTGTGAGCTTATTAAAGGTTTGACCTTTACAGTATGACAGTGAGAAAAGTTATACTCAGCAATCTATTGTAGATTCTGAGAAAACTTATCTCTAGTCACACTAAATGAACAATTAGAGATATATTGGTTAATGTTAATATGAAACTGTACATTTTAACTAAAGAATGCAAAGTGGCATTTTTGAATGACTTATTCAGATAAGAGATCAGTTGTGATTTCTTTGTTTGAAGAGTTCATTCTGGAATGGCCCTAGAGTTTGTGTTCTGTTGAGATTGCAGTTTTGTGCTAGCTTACAGAGCCTATTGTAGACTCAGATAAGTCTTCCAGAAATATGTGTTCTCTATTTTTGATATCGTCAGATTGTCTGACCTTGTCAAAGTATATAGAATACATATGTGATAAAAGGGTTAGTGGGAGCGTACAAATTACTTTTTAGTTTTATATATCCTAACAACATTATCATTATTATAGTAATAATGAGATGTTTGTGAGGTAAAAGGTTTACCTAAGTCTTCTTTACTCCGTGAAAACAGTGGGAGTAGTCTCTGTTATATACGATATAAAGTTTTATATATAAGATATAAAACCAAGAGACTTGTGAGATACTCCTATTATTCGTACATTAGATATGATCTAATTAAGGACATAACTAGGCTATCTGTATGACAGTTAGTATAACTGTTGGACAGTTATAGTGTGTCTTATATAAAGTATTCATCTTTCGTAAATGATGATTCCTTTTTCGAAAGAGATATTGATTAGAATGTCTAATCAATCTTATGTATCATTTGATGATGACATAATAAATACTTTATAATGTGCGATTAAAGATCTTGATTTAATCGTAATTGTTACGAGTTACTTTGATATCCTATAGACCATAGGATGGATCTTGAAACACGTTCTTTGTGATCTTTGAGATATTAATAACGAGTTTCTAATTCATGGAGAATACAGTCTGCAACCATTAGGGTCATATTAGTTTTGAGACTAATTATGACGTTAGACAGTCTACGTCATAAAGAGTCACAAAAGATGCAGTGGGAATGTCACGAATGATTCTACTAACTGAGTAGAATTAGATGCAACTTATGAAGTATTGACTTATGAAGTTGCATAGTGACCTTATAAATTAGAAATTTTAAATTGGTGTTGTGCTTGCGGTTGTCCTCATAGTATTTTTGGATTTGATCCCTAAATACTTAGACAACTTAGTAGCTGTAGCATAATACAGATATAGCATCCATTTCATATTAATGTATAATTTAGATTCTACAAAATATGAATGATGTTAACTATGGGAAACGATGGAGTTTGTTTGACAAATTTAATATTTCATAGCGGACTTGTTTCTTGCCTCTTAAGTACTGGAGAGCTTTTGAGGGCCATGTGCATATGATACACATTAAGACGTGTATATGATACCGTGGATTGGCACTAGAGAAAGTGGGAGAAATTGTTGGGGTTGGTGCTCAGAGCGCCAATCCGGACCGTATTTATGTCTGATTCATGAATACGAACATCCCCTTATTCCATAATATTACTTATTTGTGGTTGCACCTCTTGTTTTTATATACGTATTCGATCTGATTACGATTTGATTGAAACTAAATGTGGTTTAGTGATATGTATATATTAGACAAAGGCCCGATAATATAAAATGCAGTACACAGTTACAAAGTTAGTTTGTAATTGACATTGGGAAGTGTCACTGTTATATGTATGTTATCAAACATAATTCCTGGTCAAGATTTGCTAACACGGGTCGGTTAGTCAAATCCGTTGAGACCAGTACATGTCGTATATCGAGACTTGGTCCGATGGTTTATCCCAATGAACCATGAGTCTAGGGAGACTCATATAGACGTGTAGGTGTTTATAGTGGATAAACACTGAACGGCTCACCGAAGATTCTTAATGGATGGTACACCAACGTCAATAACAATCTTCACGGGTTGAGTAGCATAGTGGTCATTCGACTTGAGATACCACTGTGGATGTATGAGACATCCTCCACACTTAGATGGCAGTCACGTCACCGATCTATTTAGATCAGACCTCCGCCTGTTCGTTGGGTGTGGACCGATCCTCAGGATATCCTGTGTGTGTCAAGATAGGATCCGTCAGTTCTGTGTACAGAGCATATGTAGTCCATATATAATTAGCAGTCTGTTAAATTTGTGGCCACAGTATACTTCGGAAGTAAGTTCCGAATGTTATTTAGAGATTGCTAATAGATACGTCGACGAGATAATACCTATAGAGATTTGACCTTTACATCTATATCTCTAGGATTATCCGGATACCTGTGACGGAGGGATTATACGTATGCAATGACCTCGACCTGTATGATTCAGCTAGTTTATCCGTGATCGTCATAATCTACGGGTGGATAGATTATGGACACGAAATTGGATTTCGTGACGGATATACCTGAATCTAGAGAGTCTCAATAATGAAATATACTCGTAGAGCACTAGAGCAACATTAATAAATAATATTGATTATTTATTAAGTCGTTTAAAGGTTAAACGCAAGATACATGCTAAAGGGACTCGATAGTCATTTAGTTAATTATTGTGTATTTACATTTAATACTTGATTAATTTAAATACACATTAATTAAATAGTCAAATTGAGATATTTGACTAATATCCTAAATAAATATATGTATTTTATATTTAATGTAAATATTATACATATATTTAATATATTTGTATTTGATTAATTAATTAATTATTTAATTGTTAAATGATTAAATTAATTAAAATATAAATATCTTAAATTATGATATTTGAATTAAATGGCATGGTTGCCTTTGTTGACCAAGTGATAAATATCTAATAAAATTTTTTTAGATATTTAATCAAGTTGATCAAATTTTTTGTTAAATGAATTTGAAATGAAATTTTGGTATATATGTATACATAATTTCGGCCAAGACCCTTAATTAAATATAATGGTTATATTTTTGAGTTGCAATTGTTGACTTACTTTATTCATTAAATTGTTTGATGATTAAAGTTGCAAGTTGATAAGCAAAATGAAATGAAATAAAATATCATGATATTTTGTATATTTCTCCACCAATTTCGGCCAAGGCTTATTTTGGAGGAGGTATATATTGTTTCATTTCATTTTAGGGTTTAAGGAGTTCATTTGATACCAAAATAAACATAAAAGAAGTTGAGAGAAAAGCTTGAAGCCTAAAGGAAGATGGCTTGGAAAATTATGATTTTGTAAGTTATCTTTCAAAGTCTTCAACATGAAAATTGTTTCTAACATGCTTAGCATCATTTTGTGTTGCTTTTTTGTTGTCTCTCTTCTTATAGTTTGTGTTTTATTTGGTTGTGAACTTTGATGAAAGTGTTGAGCATGTATAATGGAGAAAGCTTGTGACTAGTGTAGTTATAAGTATTCTTTTATGGTTTTGGAAACCTTGTTGCTAATCTAGAGTTATTGACCCACTCTTAGATGACCTAGTTTTGATCTTGAGTTGTTTCATTGTGTTGAGACTTTGATTGGATGGAAGAAACATGATTGAAGTATTGGATTTAACCAATTTGGTCTAATTTGTCCAATTTGAAGAAATTGACAAATTAGGGTTCATGACCAATTCCAAATTTGGGGCTTTTCATATATGTTGTGTATTTGGATGTGTATATGATGCATATAAAGTTTCATGTTCATTAGATTACATCTTGATGTGTTTTGATTCATGAAATGACAAAGTGCACAATAATGCACTTGAGAGGTGCATTCGGCCATGGGTCTAATTTTTGGGCATTTGTGTTGTCTTGGTGTTTTAATGTTTTGAACATGCTAAGTTCATCTTAGAAATGATTTATAATCATTCAAAATTGATTTGATCAATTTCAGACTAAAATGGACAAAGTACCAAGTATAAGGGCAATTCGGTAAATTCACTTAAATATGATTTATTTGAATTTTATTTCATAATTTGATTATTGGATAATTAAATAAATATTTTTATTTAATTAATCCGAGAAAAAGTTTTGAAATCGGAAAATTTGATTTTCCACCGCTTCCGCTCTGTTACCGGATTCTGCCCCTCAAACCCTTCATCATCATCATACACCCTTAAACATGCATTCTAAACACATAATAAGGCGCGTAAATAAATAATAATTATATGCGGATGGATACTTAAACACATTGATCATAGATCAAATCTCCCACTTTCCTCTCTCCCGCTAGCAAAAGTATAACTTCTACCCGTTACATAACACTTCTAAAGAAACCTCATTTACATTGAGGGGAATATGTGAGAAGAGAAATACAAAGAGTAAGGAGGTAATAGGTTGGACACGCAGGTCCAATTAATAAATTCTAAATTTATTACAGCAATTTCCAAAATTGCCCCACCCTTCTAATATCCATCCGATATACATTATTCATGCATCGCAACCATGTATTCACACAAGCATGTTATCAATCAATCTAATCCAATTAATTAATCTGATAATTAATGACCATCCAATGTTCAAACAACGATTTGATTTTGTGCGAGTCAAACTCGTTTTACGAATAAGTACTCAAAGTACAAATTCTTGAATTATATTAAACTACAAAATTAAATCCAATTCAATTTTTATTTAATACTAATCCACTATTTAATTCCAAATTAAATATTTACACTTTATTAACGAACCTTTACGACTTAAATTCCAAATTTAATCGTTACGGGTCTCAAAGCCCGATTAACATCCAATGTTAATTTAATTAAAGTCCAATGGGCTTTCAATTAATTTCATAAGGCATGGACTTTTGGTCAACTTGGGTCAAACCCAAAGACTAAAGCCCATTTAAAGGAATCACCCTTATATGCCTAGAAATCAATTTAGGCCCATTAGGCCCAATTAATAAATTAAAGGTCCATTAGTCATAATTGGACTTTATGGATTCGGTTTTGGGCCCAATTGGATCCAACCAATTTGCTTAAACCATCTTGGTACAACCAAGCCCATTAAAGCCCAATAACAACTTTTAAGCCCAATTAATTAAATCACAAAAAATTCCAAATTTCATATTTAATTAACCAAAGTGTATTACATAATTAATCAACCAAATCAATATTTCCAAAACACCAATTAGCCTAATTAATTATGCTTATCAACAACAATTAGTGTCCAACACAATTGATCAAAAATCAAACCCATTTTCCATGCTTCATGTCTCCGCAATATAGGGTTTTTAATGTCCAATTCGAATTCAATCCAATTAAATCCAATTCAACATTAAATCAACATTCCCAACATGATTCCAACTCATCCAATGAATCAAAATCAAAAAATCACCAAGACATTTTAGGGCATCATTCTCGTCCAAGCCTCAAAAATTGGGGAAAATTGTTCCAAATCAATTTTCATGAAATTGATCCAATCAAACTTCAATTAAAAATCATTTAAGCATACTCAATCAAGCAATTCAACCAAATCATGCTCAAAATCAATTTACCCAATTTTAACCCTAAATTCAAGTTTCATGCTTTTACTCGATCTGATACCATTGTTGGGAAATTCTACGGTCCTGAGGATCGATTCAAGCAAGAAACAATATGCGAATACATCAAAGGAAGTCACGGAATACTCACAATGATCGGTTGAGAGATGTGACGAACAATGAAACTTTTTAAGCCCATTGAACTCCATTGAAGCTCTCAGCAGTCCACTGCTTTTGTCCTCCATTATCTAATACACTTTTGATTTTTCAAAATCAATTAATTCATTTACCAAATATTTGGCTTTCCAAAGTCAAAGCAATTAAGCCACAACCACTACATCAACTATTCACATCAATCAAGTGACAAGTTGTCACATCAATTGATTGACTAGTGATTTGACGCTTGATGTGACTTGCGGGCCGCACTTGAATTTGAAGTGCGAGTGCGCTCGCAAACACTCCCGGGCTCGGGTTCGCTAATTCCAAATTAACGAATTTTCCTTTGCGACGCAATTAAATAATTATGCCTTGCAAAATCACTATTCACGTCGCTAACGAATTAATTCTAAATTAACTCGTTCGCCCGAATTAAAATCTAATTTCAATTCCGCGTCGAAATCCAATTTCGTATAATATATCGAATATATTATTTTATCGATTAATTCCAAATTAATCGTTATCTCTCTTTAAACCAGATTAATTTTCTCTCTTATCTAATTAATCCAAGATTAATAAAGTGCGAGTCATACGTCATCGGTGAATCTTCGGGATGCGACCCATGAGATCCCCGGATATGTTGACAGTAAATCCGGTCGTCGGACTATCCGAACACGTAAGTACCTAGTACTACGTTTTTACCGATTTACAAGATAAGGTTGGCTTCTAGCAAAGCGCCATGCCTACCCAATTCTCCAGAAATATCCTTACAGGAATATGTGATCTATATCAGGCGTAGTATACATAGTATTGCGTATCTCGATCCAGTATCGGGTGTCACGTGCAGGCCTGAGGATGGAATTGTGTCTGCCCCGTACGAAGCACATATCAGATCTCTGGTAACTAGTCTCTATAATCGGATAAACATGACCTAGTCGTAATATCCCGATAGCTGCAGCATATAAGAGAACGAGTTCCGTATCCTATGTGACCATCATCTCCACTATGACTGGAGTGATACTTCCGTCTTGACATCACACCCAACACACTACGATTCTCAATATACCCAGCAGAGGCGTACACAGAACCTGTTAAAGCCCTGGACGACCAAAACCAAATTATATTGATTGTCGCAAGTATTAGCGGTGCAATTCTCAGGTTAAGACCAAATACACCTACCATGATTTCGGACTTCCATAGACACATAGTCATACTACCAATGGAATTCCGAGGGGTCTATCCAGAGCGAAGCTATTTTCCGTACCATCGGTAAAACACAACCTCCTACTACACTTGCATGAGTATCCTATACCCAAATATATGAGAACTATGTCGTTATGCCCTCACAACACGCACAAGTGTAATACTAGTCTTTTACACATTATCGATGTGCAATCTCGATAATACTCTGACTAGGGATATTTAATGATTAAACCTTCGTGGATTGATACTGTCTCATATCATCTCAATCCAGGAACTAATCATAAGGACCTCCTATCATTTATACATCTTGGTGATCTAATCACAAATGATAAGAGAACAATTTCCTTTGTCACATAGTTAATTTGTACAACAACACCATGATCTGTACAAATAATGACGCTATGGGTCATAACTGTCCAACAAACCTAATTCAAGAAATTGAGACAGCTGAATGAGAAATTCAATTGAGATCTGAATTGTCAAGAATCAGAGGACGTTTTTAGATCTAAATCACTACATTTGTATTTTTTTTCTTTTTGTCGATTTTAAATATTTTTATTTTCCCCATTTTTTTATTATTATCTTTTTGTAAGTATTGTATTTGTATTTTTTAAAATTTTAGCATATAGTTTTTATTTAGGTTGCATGAAACATTGGTCTCGATCATCTAGCGGTAGATTAAATAGAGTCTCTATCACCTTCATCGTCAGTCAAAATGGCCGAGAACCAAAATGAAAATCCACCAGCCCGAGTTGAAAACTCAGTTGATCAGGAAGAAAACGAGTCTCAACAATGCGATCTTAATCATCATAGGACATTCAGACAATTCATGAATCCCGCTAGGACATGATCACCATCTTGCATTATTTTTCCCCCAGATGAATCACGTTTCAATTTTAAGCAAAATGTCATCCAAATTTTACCCACATTCCGCGATCTAGAATCAGAAAATCATTATCAGCACTTAAGGGAATTTGAAGAGGTATGTGTTGCAGCATGAATATAATTCGATTAAAGTTTTTTTCCCTTTCTTTAAAGGATAAAGCTAAAATTTGGCTGCAAGACCTTAGGTCAGGATCCATCCGAACATGGGATGATTTGCAAGAACAGTTTCTGAAAAATTCTTTCCCTATCACATGACAAACTTCTTTAAAAGGATAATCATAAATTTCACACAAGAGTCGGGGAAACACTTTACCAATGTTGGGAGAGGTTTAAAAAGATGTTAAATGTTTGTCCACATCACGGGTTTGAAACATGGAGGTTGGTCACCTACTTCTACGAGGGTTTAACACTTCAAGGTAGACAAGTAGTGGAAATGTTGTGTAATGGTGAGTTTAGGGACAAAAATCCCGAAGATGCACTAGATTACCTAGAACACAAAGAAGAGAATGCACAACAATGAGACACAGTTGGCACTTATGAGTCGTTTGTATAACCACAGCCATCAGGTAGAGGTATGTTTAACCTTAGGGAAGACCATGACCTTTATGCTAAGTATGGATCTATAACTAAAAAAGTTGAGGCATTAGAAATGAGGAAGAGTGATCATGTCAAGTCAGTTCAAGAAATCACGTGTCAAATCTGTAATTCAAATGAACATGTCACACAAGTTTGCCCAACCTTGCCAGCCTTGTAAGAATGTCTTCATAACCAAGTCAGTTCCATAAACACTTTCAATAGACCAAATCCAAACCCATACTTCTAAACCTACAATTCTTGTTGGAGAAACCATCCAAACTTCAATTGGAGGAATGATAACCAAACACAACTATCGCAACAACCTCCTCAAGTACACTAGAATTTCCGAAATTCTCAGAATTATGCGCCATATGTCCCACCACATAGGAAAACCCTTGAGGATACATTGTATGCATTCATTGAGAAATAAGAAGCCATCAATAACCAAAATGTGATTGATCTGAAAGATATTTTCTCCGAAATCACATATGTTTTGACCATTAATAAGAAAGGAAAGTTTTATGCACAATCACAGCCAAACCCCAAGAGTCATCAAAACCCTCACGAGGGTAGTTCTGGTAGTCAACACATAGATTAAGTCAAATCTGTTATTACTCTTCGCAGTGGTAAGGTCATCCACATACCTATTGTTGAACCTCGCGAAGATGAAAATAAATCAGATTCAGGGGGTAAGGAAGGGATTGATGAACCATTACCCATCGTTGAAGATAACATTTTCTCTCATGCACCTCCATTTCCTCAGGCATTAAAAATAAAGAAATTGAACCATTCCCCATAGATATATGAAATATTCAAACAGGTAAAGGTCAATATTCCTTTGTTAGATGTCATCCAACAGATACCATATTATGCCCAATTTCTGAAAGACTTATGCACCGTTAAAAGGAAACATCATGTAAGAAAGAAAGCTTTTCTAGCTGAATAGGTAAGTTCCATTCTCTCAACCAATAATACATTAAAATACAATGACCCTGGTTGTCCAACTATTTCTTGTATTATTGGAAATAAAAAAATTGAACATGCTTTGCTTGATCTTGGAGCCAGTGTCAATTTGCTTCCATTTTTGGTTTATCAATAACTTAATATTTGCGAGTTAAAACCAACCTCAATTACTCTTTTACTTACCGATAGATCAATCAAAGTACCAAAAGGAATGTGGAAGACATGTTATTACAAGTGGATAAATTCATATATCCTGTGGATTTTATTGTCTTGGAAACACAACCTATACCAGATAGTTATAAGCCAATTCATGTGATACTTGGTGGCCCATTTTTAGCAACTGGTAATGCATTAATTAATTGCATGAATGGAATCATGATCTTATCATTGGCAATATGATGTTAGAGCTTAATATTTTTAGCATGTGCAAACAATCATACGATGAGGATAGTGAAGCCGAAAACATAGATATAATTGAACCAATTGTAGTTGAATTTATTTAGGGGAGTTTATCTGATCTTACGGAAATTTATACAGCTAATTTTCTTGAATCAAATACACAATTAGATTCAGATATTCCTAATGATTTTTACTTGATTCTACACAGATACCAGAAGATGATGAAGAAAAGCAAAATATTGAGGAACTAGGAAAACTGGAAGAAGAAAAACATGATGAAACACCCAATTTGGAATTAATGACTTTGCAGAAGAATTGAAGTATGCATCTCTTGGAGATGAACAAACCCAACGTGTGGAAATTTCTTCATCTCTCATAAGCGATCAAGAAGGAAAAATACCTACAGACTGGAGCCATCAAGGTATGGAAGAAACTCTTGCAAAAATCCACATACATTTTCCTTCTCTCCCCTAAAATGCTTTGATGAAAATTTACAAAGCACGCACCGAAATAATGAGGCATCGTATGATCCATGGTATTCCTAGTGATATTCGTTGGATAATTGAAGCAATGGTTCGCTTGGCAGATGAGTCATCTGACTCTTTCATTTCTTACATGTCTGGTTTAAGGAAAAGAACCTATGCTAAAAAAATAAAGAGCTAAACAATTAGGTGTTTGTTATAAATGTGCACGTTGGACGTGCACCACTCGTTGTCGTTCTTTAGGAATGGTGTCTAATAATCGCGAAGATAAAATTCAATTAATTAGAGATGGTTTGAGTAAAGAGTCTTTAGATGATATATCATTGACTCTTGAGACGCATCCTAGTGGACATGTTCATCGAGTAATTCACAATTTGCATACACAATTTCAAAAAGAAAGACAACAATACAGTCTCAAGAATTTGACTTTAAAAGACTCCGTTTGCCAATTTATAAGAAAATTGGATGGGAAGCCTATCCCCAACCCATAGAGGGTGTTCAACCGTTACTGGATGTAAAATCAGCGGAAGATGTGAGCCATAATCACAACTACCAGTACATATTTTTAAATTTATTACTTTGATTTCCTTTACTTTAAATTATTGTTTTGATTTACTTTAATTTACTGTTTTGATTTCATTTACTTTTTCCGACAATATCCAAACTTTTTAACTGTCACGATCTTTTTTACTGTTCATCTAATAATTGTCATTTTGCAGGTACTAGTGCATTTATTACTTACCATTTTTCAGGATCTATAAATTCATCCCGCTCTCTCTTTGACACATCTAGATAAGAGAGATAACAAAAATGGAGAAAACTTCAAAACAACGAGTCACTAATATCTGTGTTTTTTATGGAACTAGCCCTGGAACTAAGCCAGAATTTGTTGAAGTTGCAAGAGAATTAGGTAGATTTATGGCAGAAAGAAACTTGCACTTAGTATATGGCGGTGACAATCTTAGATTGATGGGATGTGTTTCAAAGGCTGTGCAAGAAGGTTGCAGTCAAGTTTTGGGGATCATTCCAAAACCTTTGACAGAGGAAAACCTCATCGGAAAATCAAATGGAGAAGAATGCATTATCTCAGGTACGACTAAAAGACTTAATGAAATGATCAATCATACTGACACTTTTATTGCTTTACCAGGTGGGCTTGGCACGTTGGAAGAAATATTCACAGTTGCGTCATGGGCGAACTTGAACATTCACCAAAAACTCATTAGACTACTTAATGTTGATGGATTTTTCAATTTTCTTTTTGTATTTCTTGAGGATGCCAAAATAAATGAGTTTATTTCAAAACTGTTAAAAGATATCTTCCTAATTGCAAGAAAAGTTGACGATTTAATTGACCAAAATCGACCCTATTCTTTTCAAGTTGAACTGGTCTGGTAACGATCATGGCAAGAAACGTAGAGTGGACTTCAATCTTAATCTGTAATTTTTTCTTTTAAATAGTCGTAAATTCAATTGTCAATTCCACATTAACTAGGTGATGTCTTATAAAATCTACGTCTTTTTTCAGACATTGGGGACAATGTTTCAAATTAGTTGGGGGATGGGATAGTTGATTAAATAATTTTCATTTTTATGTTTCGTTGCAGTGTTTTTCTTTCAAAAAAAGATTTTTTTTTTTTGTTATTTTGTGTGTAAAAAAAAATATTTTGTGTTGATTTTCTTTTTTGTTTTAAAAAAAAATACACAAACAAATAATAAATTTTTGACCAACCAAGTGGAATTGTTGTTCAGATGTGGCCGTGTAAGGAGTTTTCGCTCATGAGACGCATCTTAAAATTATTCGTAATAAGTTATTTTTATTCCTTTCTTTTTGAATCATTTAAATTTGTGAATTCTCCATAATATTGATTAAATTTGATCTTCATATACTCATCTAACAGATATTATCAACATACATAGTTAAATATAAACATGGGTTGTAAGTGAAAATTTTGTAATATTCAGTTCTCTAGTTTGTTGGAGGTAGCACCTAAAGGTAGTGGAATTTGTGTTTTTATTCAAAAAAAACTAACCATGCTTTTAGTTAGTAACCGGGCATCTTGCCTCAGTAAGTAGTTATTTTTCACGTAAAACGGTAGAGCTTGAGTTTGTGATAATAATCAAACTTTTTCTTAGTAACCGGACATCTTGCCTCAGTAAGCAGTGATTGTTCGCGTAAAACGGTAGAGCTTAAGTTGGTATTAAAAATAAATAAATAAATAAATATATATATATATATGTGTGTGTGTTGAGTTTTGTAGGTCAAACCAAGATCATATTAAGCTATGAAAAGTACGAATACAACAAAGTAAAGTTGCGGAAATACTCACTTTGATCGGCTTTTGGATGCGATGAACACAAAACAAAATTCTGCTCTAAGAATCTCTCGGCCATGGCTCTCTTTTGTGCTCCTTGTGTTTTGGTCAACCCTCCATGTGTGGTCTTTCAAGCTCCAAGCTTTAAGTGTGATTCCATGCTCATGAATGGGTTTCCCTATCACTTTTGTAAGACCCCTTGGATGTGCTAGCATCATAGAAAAATTTACCACAAATCTTTCTATTTCCCTTGTATAACTCTCGGCATTTGTAGAAAATGGAGAAGGAGAGAAAGGCTTCCAAGCCGTGAGGGAGAGAGAGGGGAGAAATAAAGATGAATGTTGTGTATTTGTTTTTTCAAAAACTAATACCAATTACCGAATTCAAAATTTGGTACAAGACTTAAAGTCTTCAATACTTTCCATCAATCCCAAAAGTGACATGCATCACTTCACTCAAAGTTGATGTGAACTTACATCACAGAATGACTAATGATGTGACACGTGATGTGACTTGTGGGCCCTACTTTGATTCGAAATGCAAGTGGGCCCGCAAACACTCCTGGGCTCGGGTTCGCTAATTCCAAATTAACAAATTTTCCGTTGCGACATAATTAAATAAAATTTAATTAAATAATTATGCCTAGCAAAATTACTATTCACATCGCTAGCGAATTAATTCTAAATTACCTCGTTCGCCCGAATTAAAATCTAATTTTAATTCCGCGTCGAAATCTAATTTCGTTTAATATATCGAAATATTATTTTATCGATTAATTCCAATTAAATCCCTCTCTCTCTTTAACATAATATTTTATCCCAGATAAAATATCTCCGTAATTAATCCTAGATTAATTTTCTATCTCTCTTATAATTAATCCTAGATTAATTATGTCTAAGTAATACGTCATCGGTGAATCTTTGGGAAGCGACCCATGAGATCCCCGGATATGTTGGCAGTAAATCCGGTCGTCGAACTATCCGAACACGTACGTACCTAGTACTACTTTTTTTACTGATTTACAAGACATGATTGGCTTCTAGCAAAGCACCGTGCCTACCCAATTCTCCAGAAATATTCTTAAAGGAATATGTAATCTATATCATGTTGGATAATATGACCCATAGCGTCACTATTTGCACAGATCATTGTTGTTGTTGTAGCAATTAACTATGTAATAAGGAAATTGCACTCTCATCATTTGTGATTAGATCACCATAGATATATAAATGAAGAGAGGTCCCTATGATTAGTTCCTGGATTGAGATGATATGAGACAGTATCAGTCCACAAGGATTAATCATTAAATATCCCTAGCCGTAGTATTATCGAGACTGGACATCGATAATGCGGAATAGGCTAGTATTGCACTTGTGTGCGTTGTGAGGGCACAACGACATAGTTCTCATATATAAGTATTGGATACTTATGCAAGTGCGATAGGAGGTCGTGTTTCACCGATGGTACGGGAACAGCTTCGCTCTGGATAGACCCCTCGGAATCCCATTGGTATTATGACTATGTGTCTATGGGAGGCCGAAATCAAGGTAGGTGTGTATGGTCTTAACCTGAGACTTACATCGCTAATACTTACGATAATCGATAGACTTTGGTCTTGGTGGTAGGGGACTTTAAACGGGTTCTGTGTACACCACTTCTGGGTTTATCAGAGAGTCATAGTGTATTGGGTGTGATGTCAAGACGGAAGTGTCACTTCAGTCATATTGGAGTTGATGTCACGCAGGATACGGTACTAGTGCTCTTGAGTGTTGCGCAACCAATCGGGATATTGTGACCAGGTCATGTATATCCGATTATAGAGACTATGTTACCAGACATCCGACATGTGCTTCGGACGGGGCAGACACTTATCCAGCCCCAGCCCTAGCACGTGACTATCCGATACTGGGCCCATATACACAATACTACGGTATACTACGCTTGATACAGATCTATATTTCCTGTAAGAATATTTCTGGAGAATTGGGTAGGCATGGCGCTTTGCTAGAAGCCAACCTTGTCTTGTAAATCGATATAAACGTAGTACGAGGTACTTTACGTGTTCGGACAGTCCGACGATCGTATTTACTGCCAACATATCCGGAGATCTCATGGGTCGCTTCCTGAAGATTCACCGATGACGAATGACTCGCACTTTGATTAATCTGGGATTAATTAGTAGAGAGAGATAGAATTAATCTGGGATTAATTCGATGAGAGAGAAAATTAATCTGGGATTAATTACGGAGATATTTTATCTCGGATAAAATATCGTTAAAGAGAGAGAGCGATTAATTTGAATTAATCGGTAAAATTAATATATTCGATATATTAATCGAATTGGATTTTGACGCGGAATTAAAATTAGATTTTAATTCGGGCGAACGAATTAATTTAGAATTAATTCGTCAGCGACGTGAATAGTGAATTCGCTAGGCGTAATCACTTAATTACGACGCGACGGAAAATTCGTTAATTTGGAATTAGCGAACCCGAGCCCGAGAGTGATTGCGAGCGCATTCGCATTTCGAATTCGAGCGCGGCACGCGAGTCACATCAAGCGTCAAATCGCTAGTCGCGTCAATCGTCAAATCAATTGTCACTTTGATGTGTGTGACTTGACAATATGTCACTTTATTAAAGTGAATAGATGTGATGTGAAAAGTGATGTGATATGACTTAAAGTTAAAAGTAAAAGTGATGGAATATGAAAAGGTTTGGAATATATATATATGTTTTATTTATTTTTGGAAAATAAATGAATAAATATATATTACTTTTTTCTTTTCCCTTTTACTATTTATTCGGTCCTCTCTCTCCTCTTTTTCACGACAACTCTTCCTCTCCCTCTTTTTTCTCTTCTTCTCCCTCACGGTTTTGGAAACCGATTCTTGTTCTTCAAAAATCTGGGTTTGACCGAATGAAGAAGAGAAATCAAATAGATGATAAGTGCTAGCACACTCTAGGAGGCATACATAGGTGATAGGGAAGTGATTCTTTGAGCTTGGAAAGCTTGAAGCTTGGAGCTTCAATGGAGTCCATGCATGGCCGATTCTTGGAGGAGGAAGCAGCCCCCACGCCGAGCAGTCTAACCTTCTTCGCAGCTCACTGCCGAGCAGTAACATGCAGTGCGTTTGGTTGTGTTCTTCCTAGCATCAAACCCATCAATGTGAGTATATTCCGCACCTCCCTTGATGTGTTCATATGCGGTTTTTGTGCATGATTTGTTGATCTTGGGACTTGAATTGAACTCTTACATATCAGACGTAGCATACGTAGTATTGCGTATTGCGATCCAGTATCAGATGTCACATGTTATGCCTGAGGCTGGAATTGTGTCTGCCCCGTACGAAGCACATATCGGATCTCTGGTAACTAGTCTCTATAATCGGATAAACATGACCTAGTCATATCATCCCAATAGCTGCAGCATATAAGAGCACCAGTTCCGTATCTTACGTGACCATCATCTCTATATGACTGAAGTGATACTTCCATCTCGACATCACACCCAATACACTACAATTCTCAATATACCCAGAAGAGGCGTACACAGAACCTGTTAAAGCCCTGGACGACCAAAACCAAAGTATATTGATTGTCGCAAGTATTAGCGGTGCAAGTCTCAGGTTAAGACCAAATACACCTACCCTGATTCGGACTTCCATAGACACATAGTCATACTACCAATGGAATTCCGAGGGGTCTATCCAGAGCAAAGCTGTTTTCGTATCATCGGTAAACACAACCTCCTATTACACTTGCATAAGTATCCAATACTTAAATATATGAGAACTATGCCGTTATGCTCCCACAACGCGCACAAGTGCAATACTAGTCTATTTCGCATTATCGATGTCCAGTCTCGATAATACTATGACTAGGGATGTTTTAATGATTAAACCTTCATGGATTGATACTGTCTCATATCTTATCAATCCGGAACTAATCATATGGACTTTTATCATTTATATATCTTGGTAATCCAATTAAAAATGATAAAAGAGCAATTTCCTTTGTCACATAGTTAATTTTTACAACAACACAATGTTCTGTACAAATAGTGATGCTATGGGTCATAATTGTCCAACAATCTCCCACTTGGCCTATAGCCAATCACTCAAGTGTCCTACACTTGAACTATGTACGGGTCGCTCAAAATTCTGCTGAGAAAATACTTTAGTCAACGGATTTGCAATGTTATCATCTGATGCGATTTATTCGATCATCACAACGCCACGATGTTTGATCCGAATGAATCAGATGAATAATTGAAGTATATATTTGGATCGTTGATGAGACCATTAATTCTTTAGCATGTGCTGTAGCCTAGCTCAGCTGCTAACAGAACTACACCTAATTCAATTAGGATTATTATAGATCCAGAGTGCTTCTATTGCTGCCTCAGCTGCAGCAATATTCCGCTTTTGTTGTTTATTCGGTAACAGTATCTTGCTTGGAAGATTTCCAGTTCACTGTTCCGTTGTTCAAACTATATAGTTGTTGGATAATATGACCCATAACGTCACTATTTGTACAGATCATAGTGTTGTTGTACAAATTAACTATGTGACAAGGAAATTGCACTCTCATCATTTGTGATTAGATCACCTTAGATATATAAATGAAGAGAGGTCCATATGATTAGTTCCTGGATTGAGATGATATGAGACAGTATCAGTCCACGAAGGATTAATCATTAAATATCCCTAGTCGTAGTATTATCGAGACTAGACATCGATAATGCAGAATAGACTAGTATTGCACTTGTGCGCGTTGTGAGGGCACAACAACATAGTTCTCATATATTTGGGTATTGGATACTCATGCAAGTGCGATAGGAGGTTGTGTTTCACCGATGGTACGGGAAACAGCTTCGCTCTGGATAGACCCCTCGGAATCCCATTGGTATTATGACTATGTGTCTATGGGAGTCCGACATCAGGGTAGGTGTATTTGGTCTTAACCTGAGACTTGCACCGCTAATGCTTACGACAATCAATATACTTTAGTTGAGGTCGTCTAGGACTCTAACCGGTTCTGTGTACGCCAATGCTGGGTATATTGAGAATCGTAGAGTATTGGGTGTGATGTCAAGATGGAAGTATCACTCCAGTCATAGTGGAGATGATGTCACGCAGGATACGGTATTAGTGCTCTTAAGTGCTGGCCGTCCATCGGGATATTATGACAAGGTCATGTATATCCGATTATAGAGACTAGTTACCAGACATCCGACATGTGCTTCGGACGGGGCAGACACTTATCCAGCCCCAGCCCTAGCACGTGACTATCCGATACTGGGCCGATATACATAATACTTGGTATACTACGCTTGATATAGATCTTAAATATTCTTAGATGAATATGACCGGAGAATTGGGTAGACTTCGTGCTTCGCTAGAAGCCGATCTTGTCTCGTAAATCGGTAGAACGTAGTACTTGGTACGTACGTGATTCGGACTCCGACGACCGTATTTACTGCCGACTTATCCGGGGATCTCATGGGTCGCTTCCCAATAATCCACCGATGACGTATGACTCGCACTCTTAAATAATCTGGGATTATATAGAAGAGAGAGAAAATTAATCTAGGATTAATTACGGAGATATTTTATCTAGGATAAAATATCGTCTAGAGAGAGATAACGATTAATTTGGAATTAATCGGTAAATTAATATATTCGATATATTAAATGAAATTAGATTTCGACGCGGAATTAAAATTAGATTTTAATTCGGGCAAATGAATTAATTTAGAATTAATTCGTTAGCGACGTGAATAGTGAATTCGCTAGGCGTAATCATTTAATTACGACGCAACGAAAATTCGCTAATTAGGAATTAGCGAACCCGAGCCCGAGTGTGATTGCGAGCGCATTCGTATTTCGAATTCGAGTGCGGTAACGCAAGTCACATCAAGTGTCAAATCATTCGTCACATCAAGCGTCAAATCAAATGTCACTTTGAGTGATGTGATTGATTGATTGAAAGACTTACATCACTTTATTAAAGTGACAATGAATAGTTGATGTGTGTGGTTGAAATAGTGAAAGTTGGTGGGAGTATTTACCATTTTATTTATTTGATTTATTATTTGGTAAATGCTTTTTGTATATTTTATGGAAAAATATATAAACCTTTTTGGAAAAGGTTTTACCAACCAATTACACAACTTTTACACACATTCATCTCTCTCCATTTTCTCTCCACTCTCTCACGCCCAAAGCTTAAAAAGCTCACTGGTTTGGAATCAATTTTGGCGTGACTTTGAGGGAAGCAAGAGTGAGTTTTTGTGGAAAAAACTCAAGTGCTAGCACACTTACGGAACATGCGAAGGTGGTAGGGAGGTTCACCCATGAGCCGGGATCCGTCCGACGAAGCTTGGAGCTCCGTTTCGCAGCTCAAAATTCTGAAATGGAGGGCAGTGAACTGCCAGCAGTGGGCGTCATTGGCAGTGAGCAAAGTGGCTTCATTTGTCTTCAAATCGTCCCAACCGATAGATGTGAGTATTCCGCTACCTCCGTTGATGTATTCACACATGTATTTCATTGCTTGTTTGATCTTGGGACCTAGATATAAACCTAACAATGGCATCAAGAGCTATAGGTTCAAGCATGAAAAATGTAGGGCTTAAAATTTGGGTAAATTTGTGTTGGGCATGATTTGAATAAATTGATTGTTTGAGTATGCTTATAACATGTCTAATTGCATTTTGGTTGGACCAATTTGTTGAAAATTGATTTGGAATTATTTTCCCCAAAAATGTTATGTTGGCCGAATGTGTATGCTATTTGGAGTTCTTGGAATTTTTTGATTTTAGTTCATTGGATGAATTAGAATCATTAAGGATAATGTTAATTTGAAACTAATTGGATTGGATTTTGAATTGAACATAAAATCTCCAAAAGTTATCACCTTGGCCGAATTGGATGATGCCCTTAAATGTCTTGGTATTTTGATTTTTGAACATTGGATGTATTGGAAATCATTCGGGATGTTGATTTAATGTCGATTGTGGGTTCGATTGGATTGAAACCAAATCGGACACAAAATCCCTCCTTGGTCGAGACTAAGAAGCATGTAATGGGTTTGATTTTTTCATTTATGTGTTGGACATGTGATGATGATAATGAACATGATTAATTGGACTAATTTGATGTTTTAGAAATATTGATTTGGGTGATTAATCATGTAATGCACTTTAGGTAATTAAATTGCGAAATTGGATTTGTGTAATTTAATGAATTAGGCCTTCAAATTGGATTTGGGCTTATTAAGTTGTAATTGGGCTTATTGGGCTTGATTTTATCAAGATGGGTTTAGGCCAAATGGATTGGATCCAATTGGGCCCAAAACCACTACCATAAACCCCAAATGCAACTTATAAACCTTTAAAGTTTAATTGGGCCTAAATTGATTTCTGGGCTTATGGGGTTACTCCTTGATTGGGCTTTGGTTGCCGAAGCCCACGCCTTAAAGAAATTAATTAAAGCCCATTAGACTTGAATTGAATTGACGTTGGACGTTAATCGGGCTTTGAGACCCGACACGATTAAATTTGGAATTTAAGTCGAAAAGGTTTATTAAATAAAGTGTAATATTTAATTTGGAATTGAATAGTGAATTAGTATTAAATACATGTTAAATTGGATTTAATTATGTAGTTTAATTTAATTCAAGAATTCGTACTTTGAGTACTTATTCGCAAAACGAGTTTGACTCGACCAAAATCAAATCGTTGTTTGAACATTGGATGATCACATAATTATCAGATTAATTAATTTGATTAGATTGATTGATAGCATGCTTTTGTGTGAATACGTGGTTGTGATGAATGAATAATGTATATCGGATGGATATTAGTCGGGTGGGGGCAATTTTGGAAATTGTTGTAATAAATTCGATTTATTAAATTGGACCTGCGTGTCCAGCCTTATCACCTCTATTCTCTTTGTATTCTCTTCTCTCCTATTCCCCTCAATGTAAATGAGGTTTCTTTAGAAGTGTAGTGTAACGGGTAGAAGTAATACAAGTGCTAGCTTGAGTGAGAAAGGGGGAGATTTGATCTAGGATCATATGTTAAGTATCCATCCGCATATCATTATTATTTTATTTCATATGCGCTTTATTATGTATTTAGAATGCATGTTTAAGGGTGTATGATGATGAGACCTAAACAAAGATAATTAAATTGGTAGCCAATTTGCACGCGAAAAGCCCTCATCAAATATCATGCGTCTTTTCCTTCCATTGAGTGATTCTTACTCAAGATCCTAGATTGGCATGGGTTGTTGGCCAAAGTCAAGCCCTTGTCCGTCGAAGATGTGTTTGAATCACGAGGCTTTGTTCCATATTGGTGTCTTGTCCAAGTTGTGGTTTGTTGGCCAAAGTCAAGACCACTTCTTGTCCAACGACATTGATTACGAAGCTTCCATGGTCAATGGGTCCGCGCTTGACTGGGATCATTAGGTTTGTTGTGCCAAAGCCAAGGCCTAGTTGATTCAGAGGAAAAAGGTTAGGGTATATATTAGATATATAGGCATATATAAGATATATGTTTCGGACTTGGATGTCCACCTACTGGATCTAGGAGTTGGATGAGATCCAATTGATCTTCGAGATCTACCTAGTTAATTATCATACAATTTGTTGGCCAAAGTCAAGATTGTGTGATATTTAACAGGATCCTAGCCCACTAGGAAACACGGTTTCCCGAGTACTCGACAGAGGGTTAGAGGCTCGCCGAAAAATAGTGGGAGGCAAGAATTGAATTTGCAATATTCGTTCAATTACTCGCCATACGCGCTCAAACAAATATCACTCATCATACATATTAAAAGTATTAGTTGGACTAATATTTAATGTTGTTTTAATAAACAGTTGGACTGTATTATACTTGATTATATATAATTGGATTATATTAATCAATATATTTGAATTAATTAATTTCAGTTTACAGTTGATTTTATAATTGGATTATAATAATCAATGTAATTGAGGTTAATTAATTTGGATTATATTTGATTATATAGTTGGACTATTATAATCATTATAATATATAGTACCACTAATAATTGATTAAATAGTTGGACTATTGAAATCAAGAAAGAATTGAAAAGTTGGATATTTAAAATATAATCTGGGATTAAATATTTTAAATGATTTAATTTTCAAATTGGGAATAAATAATAGGTTACTTTATTTGATAAAATAACTTATTATACCTTAAGCCCAAAATTAAGAAAAATAAGTAGAGCATAAAATCTTTGGAAGATTTATGTGATGATGACTTTAGTGCTTAATTTAATATACTTGTCATAAATCTAAAATTAGATTTAAGAAGTATTAAAATTGCAATTTATAATTCTTGGAGAATTAATTGACTATTCTAGAGGAGATAAAGTCAAAGTTTGCAATTAGGCATGTAGCACAAGGTGCACATTTTTTCAATATTCTAAAACCCAAGGCTTGGCCAAAAGTTTGTGAAATATTGAAAAGGATAATTGACATATCCCAAAGTGACTACCATTTGGATATGGCAGACACGAAGGAATTAAAGAAAGGGCAAGGCTCTTACTTTAAAAATGATTATCAAAGTTATGTTCACTACTAGTATTGAAATTAGATTTTAAATACTTAGTGTGGTACATAAAATATATGTATTGATGTTCAGAATCTGCTTTGAGCAGGATACTGACTTCAAGCTGAGATTGCTCTGCGAATCGGAAACGGGACGAAAGTCGCTGTTTCGACCGTAGATACCAAAGTTTAGGAACTACCCTTCGGGTGTGTACTTAAATTAGGAACTGTTATAATGTAACTAGTTTGACTAGAGACATTATCTCTATATCAGTGTTTAATCCATTGTGGATAAACCTTTATATTCTAGAACACTAAGTGTTTCATTATATAAAGATGATACTGAGATAAACACATTAGATGTGAATAACAGAATTTATATTTTGAATATAATTAAAATCTCAAAACATATAAAATGACAAATAAATAGCTCAGATTGATTTGATCAAGTAAGAGACTTATTTGTGGCATTGTTGTCTAGGAAAGAATTATACAAGACTCGTATATCCACACTTTTGAAGAGTGGGTACTAGGACTGATTTGACTATTCAAATAAAGTCTACGAATCTAGTTTATTAGGTAAAGTACCTAAAACACTATTTACTTGGTAATAGTGTAAGTGCCACCGATCTGTTAGCCCTATTCATGGTGAAGTTAGTGGGCCCATATCTAGCTAGGCTAGATGTGAACATGAATATTTCGTGACCTTAACGGATGTGGCATCACGTTATAGTTATGTGTTTCTTTTGAAGAACACAGATCGAAAACTTTTAGAGTTTCGACACGAAGTAGATAAACAGATCGGCTATAGTATTATACTGTCACGGTAAGACCGTAATGGAAAATACTTAAGCAGTAAGTTTCATATATACATGAAAGAGTACAGTATTCTTTCAGATGAGGACTCCTCCCGAGACACGTCAGTTTGACGGTGTGTCCAAACTAAAAATCGAATTTTGTTGGACATGATAAGGTTTATCACGAGTCGCTCTGAGCTACCATTTCCTTCAACGGATATGTATTAACAGTGCAAAACTTATTTAGAATAAGGTTCCAAATAAATCTGTTTGACAGATATCATATAGGATATGAACAGGAAAGAAATAGGGTTTCTCATTCCTAATAATTTGGGTATGCCGGGCATAACGTTTGGATGATACCAAACTAGAACCCAAATTGGATAAGTGCCAATTATAGGTTATCCTAAGGGAAACCATAAGTATAGTACTTATAAATCTCACATGAGAACAATATGATTGTTGCTCGCCATGCGGTTTTCCTGAGAGGAATACCGATATGCAGTGGTAAGTGGGAGGACAGTAAAACTCGATGAAAATTGGGGTAATACTGTTCAAGGCACGAAGTCCGTAATGGAACATAAATAGTTCATCAAGGATGAAACTAAACCATTAATCTTCGAATACACAAGAACCGCGTAGATCGGAGAGAAACAGAAAACAACCTGGGGTATGGGTTTCTGATGTAACCTCTTAAAGATGTAAATCTTATTGAGGAATACCAACCGACTACGTACGAGGAAGTGATACAAGGTATCAACTCTCTATTATGGCAAAGTGCCATGAGTCCGAAATGGATACCATGTATAACAACTATGTTTGGATACTAGTTGTTGTACAGCAAGGCATTGTGCCTATTGGTACTGTAAATGTCTTCAAGGAAGACATACATGGATGGAAACATACCAACTTACAAAGCTAGGCTTTTGACGGAAAGGTATCGTTATCAACATTGTGTTGATTATGGTTCAACCTTTTACCTGTTGCCATGGTAAATCCATTTGGATAAGGCTTGCTGAGAAACTGTACATTTATGAAATGTGTCAGTTAAAGATCAAAATCGCCTTCCTGAAAAGGAAACCTTTTGGAGGATGTTTTCAACATCCTGACGATTTTGTATAACCGACAAACAAGGTTTGCGGGTTATTCGATCCATGTTTGGATTGATGCAAGCATTAGGTTGTTGGAACTGTCGTTTTGAAATAATCATAATGGTTTATGATTTGACTCAAAACGAAATGATTCTTGTGTATATAAGGAGGTTAGTGAGAGCGCACTGACAAGGAAATTCCCATAAAGCAATTGGTGAAAGCTTGGCTTTCGTAGAAATTCTCCGTAGAATTCTGGGGAGTAACAACCTTTATTCAAGGAATAAAGATCTACTGGGATAGATTTGGAGTTGTTAACACTCTCTGGGAAATTGTACATTTAAAATGTACTTGATTTGGTGTCTCATACGCTTCGAGTATATGGAGTCACAATCAGGTCAATCCAAGTGATGGTCACTGGATTGAAGTTAAAGAACATCTGTTAGTATCTTAGAGAACTAAAGATGCTGTCTAAAACTATGGAGAAAGAGAACTTGAAGTGACTGGGATCACTGCCGCAAGTTTCCAAACAGTTAAAATACTGCGGTACTATAAAGTTTGAATAACGGGACAGTGAGCTGGAAATCTTCCGAGCAAGATACTGTTGCCGAATAAACAACAAATGCAGATTATTGCTGCAGCTGAGGCAGCAATAGAAGCCATTTGGGTCGATAATAAATCTAATTAGATTAGATATAGTTCTGTTAGCAGCTGAGCTAGGCGTCAGCACAAGGCTAAAGAATTAAAGGTCTCATCGACGATCCAGATATATACATTCATCTGATTCGTTCGGATCATACATCGTGGCGATGTGATGATCGTATAAATCGCGTCAGACGATAATCATGGAAATCCGCTGACGAAAAACCTTTTCTCAGCAATTTGAGCGAACCGTACATAGTTCGGGTGTACGACACTTGAGTGACTGGCTATGTGCCAAGTGGGAGATTGTTGGATAATATGACCCATAGCGTCACTATTTGTACAGATCATAGTGTTGTAGTACAAATTAACTATGTGACAAGGAAATTGCACTCTCATCATTTGTGATTAGATCACCTTACATATATAAATGAAGAGAGGTCCATATGATTAGTTCCTGGATTGAGATGATATGAGACAGTATCAGTCCACGAAGGATTAATCATTAAATATCCCTAGTCGTAGTATTATCGAGACTGGACATCGATAATGTGGAATAAACTAGTATTGCACTTGTGCGCGTTGTGAGGGCACAACATCATAGTTCTCATATATTTTGGTATTGGATACTCATGCAAGTGCGATAGGAGGTTGTGTTTCACCGATGGTACGGGAAACAGCTTCGCTCTGGATAGACCCCTCGGAATCCCATTGGTATTATGACTATGTGTCTATGGGAGTCCGACATCAGGGTAGGTGTATTTGGTCTTAACCTGAGACTTGCACCGCTAATGCTTACGACAATCAATATACTTTAGTTGAGGTCGTCTAGGACTCTAACCGGTTCTGTGTACGCCAATGCTGGGTATATTGAGAATCGTAGAGTATTGGGTGTGATGTCAAGATGGAAGTATCACTCCAGTCATAATGGAGATGATGTCACGCATGTATATCCGATTATAGAGACTAGTTACCAGACATCCGACATGTGCTTTGGACGGGGCAGACACTTATCCAGCCCCAGCCCTAGCACGTGACTATCCGATACTGGGCCGATATACATAATACTTGGTATACTACGCTTGATATAGATCTTAAATATTCTTAGATGAATATGACCGGAGAATTGGGTAGACTTCGTGCTTTGCTAGAAGCCGATCTTGTCTCGTAAATCGGTAGAACGTAGTACTTGGTACGTACGTGATTCGGATACTCCGACGACCGTATTTACTGCCGACTTATTCGGGGATCTCATGGGTCGCTTCCCAATAATCCACCGATGACGTATGACTCGCACTCTTAAATAATCTGGGATTATATAGAAGAGAGAGAAAATTAATCTAGGATTAATTACGGAGATATTTTATCTAGGATAAAATATCGTCTAGAGAGAGATAACGATTAATTTGGAATTAATCGGTAAATTAATATATTCGATATATTAAATGAAATTAGATTTCGACGCGGAATTAAAATTAGATTTTAATTCGGGCAAACGAATTAATTTAGAATTAATTCGTTAGCGATGTGAATAGTGAATTCGCTAGGCGTAATCATTTAATTACGACGCAACGGAAAATTAGCTAATTAGGAATTAGCGAACCCGAGCCCGAGTATGATTGCGAGCGCATTCGTATTACGAATTCGAGTGCGGCAACGCAAGTCACATCAAGCGTCAAATCATTCGTCACATCAAGCGTCAAATCAAATGTCACTTTGAGTGATGTGATTGATTGATGTGATTGATTGATTGAAAGACTTACATCACTTTATTAAAGTGACAATGAATAGTTGATGTGTGTGGTTGAAATAGTGAAAGTTGGTGGGAGTATTTACCATTTTATTTATTTGATTTATTATTTGGTAAATGCTTTTTGTATATTTTATGGAAAAATATATAAACCTTTTTGGAAAAGGTTTTACCAACCAATTACACAACTTTTACACACATTCATCTCTCTCCATTTTCTCTCCACTCTCTCATGCCCAAAGCTTAAAAAGCTCACTGGTTTGGAATCAATTTTGGGGTGACTTTGAGGGAAGCAAGAGTGAGTTTTTGTGGCAAAAACTCAAGTGCTAGCACACTTACGGAACATGCGAAGGTGGTAGGGAGGTTCACCCATGAGCCGGGATCCGTCCGACGAAGCTTGGAGCTCCGTTTCGCAGCTAAAAATTCTGAAATGGAGGGCAGTGAACTGCCAGCAGTGGGCGTCATTGGCAGTGAGCAAAGTGGCTTCATTCGTCTTCAAATCGTCGTATACCTCTTGAGTTACCTGAGTATTCTGCTACCTCCGTTGATGTATTCACACATGTATTTCATTGCTTGTTTGATCTTGGGACATATATATAAACCTAACAATGGCATCAAGAGCTATAGGTTCAAGCATGAAAAATGTAGGGCTTAAAATTTGGGTAAATTTGTGTTGAGCATGATTTGAATAAATTGATTGTTTGAGTATGCTTATAACATGTCTAATTGCATTTTGGTTGGACCAATTTGTTGAAAATTGATTTGGAATTATTTTCCCCAAAAATGTTATGTTGGCCGAATGTGTATGCTATTTGGAGTTCTTGGAATTTTTTGATTTTAGTTCATTGGAAGAATTAGAATCATTAAGGATAATGTTAATTTGAAACTAATTGGATTGGATTTTGAATTGAACATAAAATCCCCAAAAGTTATCACCTTGGCCGAATTGGATGATGCCCTTAAATGTCTTGGTATTTTGATTTTTGAACATTGGATGTATTGGAAATCATTCGGGATGTTGATTTAATGTCGATTGTGGGTTCGATTGGATTGAAACCAAATCGGACACAAAATCCCTCCTTGGCCGAGACTAAGAAGCATGTAATGGGTTTGATTTTTTCATTTATGTGTTGGACATGTGATGATGATAATGAACATGATTAATTGGACTAATTTGATGTTTTAGAAATATTGATTTGGGTGATTAATCATGTAATGCACTTTAGGTAATTAAATTGCGAAATTGGATTTGTGTAATTTAATGAATTAGGCCTTCAAATTGGATTTGGGCTTATTAAGTTGTAATTGGGCTTATTGGGCTTGATTTTATCAAGATGGGTTTAGGCCAAATGGATTGGATCCAATTGGGCCCAAAACCACTACCATAAAGCCCAAATGTAACTTATAAACCTTTAAAGTTTAATTGGGCCTAAATTGATTTCTGGGCTTATGGGGTTACTCCTTGATTGGGCTTTGGTTTTTGAAGCCCACGCCTTAAAGAAATTAATTAAAGCCCATTAGACTTGAATTGAATTGACGTTGGACGTTAATCGGGCTTTGAGACCCGACACGATTAAATTTGGAATTTAAGTCGAAAAGGTTTATTAAATAAAGTGTAATATTTAATTTGGAATTGAATAGTGAATTAGTATTAAATATATGTTAAATTGGATTTAATTATGTAGTTTAATTTAATTCAAGAATTCGTACTTTGAGTAATTATTCGCAAAACGAGTTTGACTCGACCAAAATCAAATCGTTGTTTGAACATTGGATGATCACATAATTATCAGATTAATTAATTTGATTAGATTGATTGATAGCATGCTTTTGTGTGAATACGTGCTTGTGATGAATGAATAATGTATATCGGATGGATATTAGTCGGGTGGGGGCAATTTTGGAAATTATTGTAATAAATTCGATTTATTAAATTGGACCTGCGTGTCCAGCCTTATCACCTCTATTCTCTTTGTATTCTCTTCTCACCTATTCCCCTCAATGTAAATGAGGTTTCTTTAGAAGTGTAGTGTAACGGGTAGAAGTAATACAAGTGCTAGCTTGAGTGAGAAAGGAAGAGATTTGATCTAGGATCAATATGTTAAGTATCCATCCGCATATCATTATTATTTTATTTCATATGCGCTTTATTATGTATTTAGAATGCATGTTTAAGGGTGTATGATGATGAGACCTAAACAAAGATAATTAAATTGGTAGCCAATTTGCACGCGAAAAGCCCTCATCAAATATCATGCGTCTTTTCCTTCCATTGAGTGATTCTTACTCAAGATCCTAGATTGGCATGGGTTGTTGGCCAAAGTCAAGCCCTTGTCCGTCGAAGATGTGTTTGAATCACGAGGCTTTGTTCCATATTGGTGTCTTGTCCAAGTTGTGGTTTGTTGGCCAAAGTCAAGACCACTTCTTGTCCAACGGCATTGATTACGAAGCTTCCATGGTCAATGGGTCCGCGCTTGACTGGGATCATTAGGTTTGTTGTGCCAAAGCCAAGGCCTAGTTGATTCAGAGGAAAAAGGTTAGGGTATATATTAGATATATAGGCATATATAAGATATATGTTTCGGACTTGGATGTCCACCTACTGGATCTAGGAGTTGGATGAGATCCAATTGATCTTCGAGATCTACCTAGTTAATTATCATACAATTTGTTGGCCAAAGTCAAGATTGTGTGATATTTAACAGGATCCTAGCCCACTAGGAAACACGGTTTCCCGAGTACTCGACAGAGGGTTAGAGGCTCGCCGAAAAATAGTGGGAGGCAAGAATTGAATTTGCAATATTCGTTCAATTACTCGCCATACGCGCTCAAACAAATATCACTCATCATACATATTAAAAGTATTAGTTGGACTAATATTTAATGTTGTTTTAATAAACAGTTGGACTGTATTATAATTGATTATATATAATTGGATTATATTAATCAATATATTTGAATTAATTAATTTCAGTTTACAGTTGATTTTATAATTGGATTATAATAATCAATGTAATTGAGGTTAATTAATTTGGATTATATTTGATTATATAGTTGGACTATTATAATCATTATAATATATAGTACCACTAATAATTGATTAAATAGTTGGACAATCAAGAAATAATTGAAAAGTTGGATATTTAAAATATAATCTGGGATTAAAATATAATCCGGGGATCTCATGGGTCGCTTCCCAATAATCCACCGATGACGTATGACTCGCACTCTTAAATAATCTGGGATTATATAGAAGAGAGAGAAAATTAATCTAGGATTAATTACAGAGATATTTTATCTAGGATAAAATATCGTCTAGAGAGAGATAACGATTAATTTGGAATTAATCGGTAAATTAATATATTCGATATATTAAATGAAATTAGATTTCGACGCGGAATTAAAATTAGATTTTAATTCGGGCAAACGAATTAATTTAGAATTAATTCGTTAGCGACGTGAATAGTGAATTCGCTAGGCGTAATCATTTAATTACGACGCAACGTAAAATTAGCTAATTAGGAATTAGCGAACCCGAGCCCGAGTGTGATTGCGAGCGCATTCGTATTTCGAATTCGAGTGCGGCAACGCAAGTCACATCAAGCGTCAAATCATTCGTCATATCAAGCGTCAAATCAAATGTCACTTTGAGTGATGTGATTGATTGATGTGATTGATTGATTGAAAGACTTACATCACTTTATTAAAGTGACAATGAATAGTTGATGTGTGTGGTTGAAATAGTGAAAGTTGGTGGGAGTATTTACCATTTTATTTATTTGATTTATTATTTGGTAAATGCTTTTTGTATATTTTATGGAAAAATATATAAACCTTTTTGGAAAAGGTTTTACCAACCAATTACACAACTTTTACACACATTCATCTCTCTCCATTTTCTCTCCACTCTCTCACGCCTAAAGCTTAAAAAGCTCACTGGTTTGGAATCAATTTTGGCGTGACTTTGAGGGAAGCAAGAGTGAGTTTTTGTGGCAAAAACTCAAGTGCTAGCACACTTACGGAACATGCGAAGGTGGTAGGGAGGTTCACCCATGAGCCGGGATCCGTCCGACGAAGCTTGGAGCTCCGTTTCGCAGCTCAAAATTCTGAAATGGAGGGCAGTGAACTGCCAGCAGTGGGCGTCCTTGGCAGTGAGCAAAGTGGCTTCATTCATCTTCAAATCGTCCCAACCGATCGATGTGAGTATTCCGCTACCTCCATTAATGTATTCACACATGTATTTCATTGCTTGTTTGATCTTGGGACCTAGATATAAACCTAACAATAGTACCTTTATTACGACTAATAGTCATTTTTATCGGTTTGGAAACTTACAGCAGTGAACCCAGTCACTTCAAGTTCTCCTTCTCCGTAGTATAAGAAAGCATCCTTAGTTCTTCTGAGATACGTAAGGATGTTCTTAACATCAATCCAGTGACTATCACTTGGATTGGCCTGATTGTGACTCCATATGCTCAAAGTATATGAGACACTAGGTCACGTACACATATTTCAATGTATGAGTTCTCGGAGAGAGGCAACAACTTTTAGATCTATCCCAGTAGATCATTATTCCTAGAATAAAGGTTGTCTCTCCCAAGTATTCTACGGAGAATTTTCATGAAAGCCAAGCTTTCACTGATCGTATTATGAGAATATCATTTCCAAGAAATGATATATCATTATTATTTAGGACAGTCATTGTCAGTGCGCTCCCACTAACCTCCTTATACACAAGAATTATTCTCATTTTGAATTAAATCATATACCATTATGATTACATCAAAATGCTGGTTCCAAGAACGCAATGCTTGCGATATTCCAGAAGGTTCCAGAATATGGGCTGATCAGTAATTTCGCAGGGGCTTAATTGATATTTTCTAGGACAGTATTTAAAGCCTCAAGGTTTCTCAAATTTGCAAATATGGCAAACCCAGAAAAAATCATTCACCCGACCCACATCGCCCTCTTCTTGGTGCAGCTCGCTGGTGAGACTCTGGCCGGCGTCAGGCCGGCGCAACGGTGGCGCCGTGATCTTCCAGCGATGGGGAGTGTCTTGGTGGCCGGTGATTGGCCGATTAGCACCGGCGACAGCGAGAAATGACGATGGACAGTGGCGCGACGTGGGTGAGTCAGTTCCGGTTCGTCGGTTCGTTTCACGAGCCATGCCACCCGCCAAATCGAAGCTCTCGATGAGTACTACGAGTATGCGGAGTCAAATTCACCGAACAATGGCCGAAATCACACATAATAAGGAGAAAAGCATCGGTGAACAGTAAACCCATGTTGAACAGTAGCTCCGATCGAAATTACGATCACACCAGTGCGTTCGTATGGCCGTTGGGATTCCGAATATGGCCTCAGAATTTCGATACGACTCTCCGTTTCGAATTTCATGTTTTAAAGTGTATCGAATTAGATTCAGATGTTTCCAGTAGTTTCGTAGTGTAAAAATTGGACATGAATTGATTTGGATATGATATAATATGTTAAAATGATAAATGTGGTAGAATCCGAGGAGTAACGGATTAGATTTGATTGATCCGGTAGAATTAGCGAGATTCCAGTAAAATGGAGTTTCTCACGCGATTGAGCGTAGATGATCGTAAACATAGTTACGATGTAAATATAGTATTGCGAGGGTAATTGAGTAATTCCGGATTAGTTCGGAGGGTTCAAGACCCTTCCGTAGCGTTTGCGGAAACTTTTCCGCAAGTTTTGCCGCAAACACGTAAAGTGAGAATCTGAGCTATCTAACTAGTTTAGGATAGTTTATGAGCATGTAATAGAGTAATGAAGTTTAAATAGTAGAATCAGAAAGATCTCGTGTGTTCCGAGGAAGTCCGTTGAAAGTTCTGAAAATAGCGGTTCTGACCCTGTGTTATTATTGTTTTGACAGATCGGATCCAGGTCAGGAGTGACCGCAAACCAGGTAAGTAACTCATACTTCTAGTACTTAAAGGTTTAGTAATGTTCGAAATTAATTATGTAGTAGAGTTGTGTATAGTATATGCATGAAACAGGTATATATTTATACATAAAGATGAGTGTGGAAGAAAGAAGTAGTTGTAGTTAGATACACATATAGACAAAAATAAGCAATTATAAGCAGAGGTATGAGTAATAGATAAGTATGAGCATATGGAAGAATAGAGACATATATGTAGGTATAAACTGTTGAGTTCCTAATTAGGTCCCAAGAATCATCCAAAAATAAGCAAGAAATCGCATGAACACATCAAAGGAGTAAGGCGGAAACATAACTCACATTGAAGGGTTTGAGATGCGAAGAACAAGATGCGTTTTCTGCCTCCCTCCAAGCTCGGCAGTGGCTTCCTCATGCAGTGGGCTGCTCGGTTTTAGTGGTGGTGGTCTCCTCCATGATCGGCCATTGTCATCACCATTGAAGCTCCAAGCTTCAAGCTTTTCCATGCTCATAAATTCGTTTCCCTATCACCATAATATAACCCATATGTGTGCTAGCACTACTCTTCTTCATTTTCTTCTCAAAAATTCGGTCAAACCAGAAGATTTTTTGTGAAGAAATCGGCTTGAAGCCGTGAGAAGAGGAAGAAGAAAAAGAGAGGGAGAGATGAAGGGTTTTTTTTGGCTCCAAAAGCCTAAAACCGTAAGTCACTAATGAAGAGAGAGGGAGTTATTCTTTTGTATATCATTTTATTTATCTTTTATTTACCAAGTAATATAAATAAAATATATACAAAACTTTTAATTAAAAAAGTCAAAAGCAAAAGCAAAAAGCTTTCAACTTTTCACCCATCACTTCTCTTTTTTACATCAAGTCACTTCACTTTAATAAAGTGACAACTTGTCATGTCACATCACTCAAAGTAACAAGTGATTTGACAATTGATGCGACTAGTGATTTGACACTTGATGTGACTTGCGTGCCGCGCTCGAATTCGAAATGCGAATGCGCTCGCAATCACTCTCGGGCTCGGGTTCGCTAATTCCAAATTAACGAATTTTCCGTCGCGTCGTAATTAAATGATTACGCCTAGCGAATTCACTATTCACGTCGCTAAAGAATTAATTCTAAATTAATTCGTTCGCCCGAATTAAAATCTAATTTCAATTCCGCGTCGAAATCCAATTTCATATAATATATCGAATATATTATTTTTACCGATTAATTCCAAATTAATCATTCTCTCTCTTTAAACGATATTTTATCCCAGATAAAATATCTCCGTAATTAATCCCAGATTAATTTTCTCTCTCATCGAATTAATCCAAGATTAATTAAAGTGCGAGTCATACGTCATCGGTGAATCTTCAGGAAGCGACCCATGAGATCTCCGGATATGTTGGCAGTAAATACGGTCGTCGGACTATCCGAACACGTAAGTACCTCGTACTACGTTTATACCGATTTACAAGACAAGGTTGGCTTCTAGCAAAGCGCCATGCCTACCCAATTCTCCAGAAATATTCTTACAAGAATATATAGATCTGTATCAAGCGTAGTATACCGTAGTATTGTGTATATCGGCCCAGTATCGGATAGTCACGTGCTAGGGCTGGGGCTGGATAAGTGTCTGCCCCGTCCGAAGCACATGTCGGATGTCTGGTAACTAGTCTCTATAATCAGATATTCATGACCTGGTCATAATATCATGATTGGATGCGCATCACTCAAGAGCACTAGTACCGTATCCTGCGTGACATCATCTCCACTATGACTGAAGTGATACTTTCGTCTTGACATCACACCCAATACACTACGACTCTCTGATAAACCCAGAAGTGGTGTACGCAGAACCGGTTAAAGCCCTGTACCACCAAGACCAAAGTCTACCGATTATCGTAAGTATTAGCGGTGCAAGTCTCAGGTTAAGACCAAATACACCTACCCTGATGTCGGACTCCCATAGACACATAGTCATAATACCAATGGGATTCCGAGGGGTCTATCTAGAGCGAAGCTGTTTCCCGTACCATCGGTGAAACACAACCTCCTATCGCACTTGCATAAGTATCCAATACTTAAATATATGAGAACTATGCCGTTGTGCCCTCACAACGCGCACAAGTGCAATACTAGCCTATTCCGCATTATCGATGTCCTGTCCCGATAATACTACGACTAGGGATATTTAATGATTTATCCTACGTGGACTGATACTGTCTCATATCATTCTCCGTCCAGGAACAAATCATAGAGACCTCTCATCATTTATGTATCTAAGGTGATCTAATCACAAATGATAAGAGTGCAATCTCCTTTGTCACATAGTTAATTTGTACAACAACACCATGATCTGTACAAATAGTGACGCTATGGGTCATATTATCCAACATAAACCAGTAAGTATATTTAGATAAGAACATATGAATAAGGTCATAAATATAATTTAATGAGACTTGGGTATGGGGGATGTAGAAACAACACCCTAGGGAATGAGATTAGAGTTATATATAAGATAAACATATATGAACTAGAGTTATGAAGGAAAGTTTGTAATTTATGCGTTATATAAGAATATTAGCAACATGAGGATAAATACGAGTATATAAAGTGATAAAGAGCATAAATGAATAGAATATGCATAGCATGAGAATATATAAAAGATTGTGACTTGAGATTCTTGAGCACAAGTTGATAGTTAGAAAATGGCAAAGCAGTTTAAGAACTAAGACATTGGAACTCATATATGTTTGATGTATGATATAGTAGTAGTGTTTCGAATTTATGTGTATGAATATAAATTATGCAATATATTGATTGTGAACCACCAGTAAGGTGAGTTATAGTGGTAAGCTAAGTTGTGATGGTTTGAATGTGTGCATATGTAGATAAATATAGATATGTATGAACGTAAGATAAATTTAGCATGTTTTAGTTTGAGTAAGCATTCTGTTGATATTTGAGCATATAGTCTGTAAGATCATTATAGATGGAATCATGACTAGAGTAGAGAGAAGCATGAGAAATGCATATATGCATGTGTATGTGTGTGTGTGTTTAAGTTTTCAGTAGTTAAGCAAACGATAACTAACTTTTCAATAATTTCAACTGTTTTAAAGAAAGATTTCAAATTCTTTTGGAAAGAATCGTATTTTAGAAAATGTTTTTACAGTTTGAGTTATAGATTACGGTTTATGTTTTCGGGGCATGAGGTAAAACCTCACCCCAGTATGTAACTTGAGATACAGTTCGGAATTGACGGATACATTGGAATTGACGGATATAGTAGCATGTGCACATGTGGAGGACTGAGGGGACGCTCTTAGATCCTCGAGCAGGACTAGGGGTTACAGGGTCCCGAAATCCTGATTTCAGAGCTAGGTGGCTATACTGCAGTTGAGTTATGGTCCTGGGTGTAGAGCTCTACGTTGCAGTTGAGTATTTGTCCTAGACGTAGGGCACCACCAGCCTCAGAGATGCCGCAGTTGAGTTATGGTCCTGGGCATCAAGTACACCCAGTTGAGTGATGGTCCTGGGTGTAGAGCAGTTTTCAGTTTCTAGATTTTCAGAAACAGTTTTTCAGATTTAGATTTTCAGTTTTCGGAGATGCCGCAGTTGAGCTGTTGTCCTGGGCATCAAGTATTTTCAGTTTTTAGTTTTCAGATTTTTAAGATTCAGACTTAAGAAATCAGACTTTAAATAAGAGTTTTCATGAATCGTTATTTTAAAGACAATTTTCAGAAAGATGAAGTTTTTAGAAACAGGGTTTTCAGAAAGAGCTTTTCTAGAAAGAGAAAGTAAAGTAAAGTTTTCAGCAATGATTTTTAGAAAAAGACTTTTAGAAAAATGGTTCTTCAAAAAAGGGTTTTCAGAAAATATTTTTTTCAAAAGCATAGTATGTTCAAGTAAAGTATAGTTTATAAGACATGCATACGAATTCATATATCCTAGAAATCCATTTGAGATGCATATAGATGTTATTAATGCATGATTATATGATTTCATATTCATGAGTATATGGTTAACTTTGTGCATTCGCAGATTCATATAGAGTTAGCACTTTGTGAGGTACGAGTACATATTAGCATGATCTTAATTTAGTGCATGTATATCAAGGATGATGGTATGAATTGCTTGCTTATTTAGAAAAAAACATACTGTAAGGATGCTAGTCATGATGAAATGATAATACATGCATGTAACCATGGATAACGGTGGTGGATTAGATAGTTAACAGAAACAAGTTTTAATTATCCGACTTGATGATATTTCAAGACAGTAAAAGAAAGAAAGTTATTATTATTGTCTAATTTTCGACTAGCTCAGAGTATACAGAAAGTTTAAGAGAAGAATCATAGTAGCACAGTATAAGTGTAATGGACCTTAGTTTGCTAGTTAGTAAAGTAGAGCTTGATGAGTTATATGGATTGTAGTAATCAGAAGTTAAAATATGTATATGTGTGTTCAGACAAAAAGATCAGTAACTAGTAGTATGGTAATTAAATGGATAAAAATCATATGGTTATATCTGTTTTGTAAATTTCTGCATGGTTACTTACTGAGTCATTATGACTCACATCAAAGCAATTTGTTAGTTTTGCAGGTCTGTAGCTGACATACTTGGCCAGCATGTTCTCTGTGAATACTTTGAAGACAGAGGACCGCCCCATTTGCAGTCAAGAGTGTTTTGAGTCCTGGGTCGAGTTATGGGTCCTCACAGCCATTGTCTTTGTTTTTGCATTTGGATTTCATGTGTAAAAGTTGTAATAATATAGTTTATTTTCGAGTTCTGTCCGGAGGCCAAGTGTTTACACATTGTTCATTGAGTTTAGGCCTGAGGCCTTGTGATATTGCATATCTGTTGAGCAGGTTGTCTCTTGGTGCTGGCAATAAGCCAGGTTGCATGATGTTACGAATACATCAAGTCGAAATTTCGTCAGAATAAGAGGCTTATGGAGGTAGGGTTAGCCTGTCTCCTGCCGGTAGTATCCTGGCTTAGGCGGGATGTTACAAAGATGGTATCAGAGCATGATTTGAGAGTCAGTCAGTAGCATGGTTTAGAAGTCAGTGACTGTAATTGTGAGGATCCAGCTGTCGGAGATTGTCTTCAGTTTGGTAAAGACCACGTAGGTCTTTGTATGTATCTTATATGATTATTTGATATGATATGATTGTAATGTTCAGTGCCTTGTTTGCTTGAATATGAGTCCATAGGTGACTCATTTGTTGTGAATAGATTAGCTATCTTCGTATGGGAAGGTATTGGATTAAGTTAGTACTTTTACGGCCTTTTGGATCAGAGAATTAGGAAGAATGAGATAGTATAAGTATAGGGCCCTTGTGAGGCCAGAGGATTCGAGATCAGAACCAGAACAATACAGCTAGAGATAAGAACCAGATCAGTATAGCCAGAGACGAGAACCGGACCAGTATAGTCAGATTTAAAGTAGTAGATGAGCCGTTATGGATCCTAGCTTATAGACAGTGATTAGTTAACAGTTGTGACAGAAAAGTTATATCAGTAGAGTTTAGAATAAGATAGTTTCCGCACATGCGACCGGGTTGGAATCAGTAGTTATAAGGGCAGAGAAATTTCGAGGACGAAATTTTTATAAGGAGGGGTGAATGTAACATCCCAGATTTTCAGGACCGTTCTAGAAGATTTCCGGACGGATGTTTTAGTCTCGGAGCATGATGATGATGAAGAATAAGAGTTTAAGTGATGTTATATGAGTTGGAATAATTGATTTTGGATTTTCGTCGCGTCAGAAAATGCGTGGGATCAAAAGTCAGATACGCGATTTTTGTAAAACGCGTAAAGTTTGCGGTTTTGGTCACGAATAGAGTAAACGAACTCCGATCGAGTCAATTCTTGAACCATCAGACTCGTTTTTCCGAGACGAACAACTTTCGTGTTGAACAATTTTCGAGAATCGCATCAGAAAGGCTCCGAAATTGTGATATTCCAGAAGGTTCCAGAATAGGGGCTGATCAGTAATTTTGCAGGGGCTTAATTGATATTTTCCAGGGCAGTATTTAAAGCCTCAAGGTTTCTCAAATTTGCAAAAATGGCAAACCCAAAACAAATCATTCACCCGACCCCCATCGCCCTCTTCTTGATGCAGCTCGCCGGTGAGCCTCTGGCCGGCGCAACGGTGGTGCCGTGATCGTCCGGTGATGGGGAGTGTCTTGGTGGCCGGCGATCGGCCGATTAGCACCGGCGACGGCGAGAAACGACGATGGACAGTGGCACAACGTGGGTGAGTCGGTTCTGGCTCGTCGGTTCGTTTCACGAGCCGTGCCACCCGCCAAATCGAAGCTCTCGACGAGTACTACGAGTATGCGGAGTCAAATTCACCGAACAGCGGCCGGAATCACGCAAAACAAGGAGAAAAGCGTCGGTGAACAGTAAACCCATGTTGAACAGTAGCTCCGATCGAAATTCCGATAACACCAGCGCGTTCGTATGGCTGTTGGGAGTCCGAATATGGCCTCAAAATATCGGTACGACTCTCCGTTTCAAATTTCATGTTTTAAAGTGTATCGAATTAGATTCAGATGTTTCCAGTAGTTTCGTAGTGTAACAATTGGACATGAATTGATTTGGATATGATATAATATGTTAAAACGATAAATGTTGTAGAATCCGAGGAGTAACGGATTAGATTTGATCGATCCGGTAGAATTAGCGAGATTCCGGTAAAACGGAGTTTCTCGCGCGATTGAGCGTAGATGATCGTAAACATAGTTACGATGTAAATATAGTATTGCGAGGGTAATTGAGTAATTCCGGATTAGTTCGGAGGGTTCAAGACCCTTCCGTAGCGTTTGCGGAAACTTTTCCGCAAGTTTTGCCGCAAACGCGTAAAGTGAGAATCTGAGCTATCTAGCTAGTTTAGGATAGTTTATGAGCATGTAATAGAGTAATGAAGTTTAAATAGTAGAATCAGAAAGATCTCGTGTGTTCCGAGGAAGCCCGTTGTTTAGTATAGATGAGTTGAAAGTTCCGCAAATAGCGGTTATGACCCTGTGTTATTATTGTTTTGACAGATCGGATCCAGGTCAGGAGTGACCGCAAACCAGGTAAGTAACTCATACTTCCAGTACTTAAAGGTTTAGTAATGTTCGAAATTAATTATGTAGTAGAGTTGTGTATAGTATATGCATGAAACAAGTATATATTTATACATAAAGATGAGTGTGGAAGAAAGAAGTAGTTGTAGTTAGATACACATATAGACAAAAATAAGCAATTATAAGCAGAGGTATGAGTAAGAGATAAATATGAGCATATGGAAGAATAGAGACATATATGTAGGTATAAACCAGTAAGTATATTTAGATAAGAACATATAATTAAGGTCATAAATATAATTTAATGAGACTTGGGTATGTGGGATGTAGAAACTACACCCTAGGGAATGAGATTAGAGTTATAAATAAGATAAACATATATGAACTAGCGTTATGAAGGAAAGTTTGTAATTTATGCGTTATATAAGAATATTAGCAACATGAGGATATATACGAGTATATAAAGTGATAAAGAGCATAAATGAATAGAATATGCATAACATAAGAATATATAAAAGATTATGACTTGAGATTCTTGAGCACAAGTTGATAGTTAGAAAATGGCAAAGCAGTTTAAGAACTAAGACATTGTAACTCATATATGTTTGATGTCTGATATAGTAGTAGAGTTTCGAATTTATGTGTATGAATATAAATTATGCAATATATTGATTGTGAGCCACCAGTAAGTTAAGTTATAGTGGTAAGCTAAGTTATGATGGTTTGAATGTGTGCATGTGTAGATAAATATAGATATGTATGAACATAAGATAAATTTAGCATGTTTTAGTTTGAGTAAGCATTCTGTTGATATTTGAGCATATAGTCTGTAAGATCATTATAGATGGAATCATGACTAGAGTAGAGAGAAGCATGAGAAATGCATATATGCATGTGCATGTGTGTGTGTGTTTAAGTTTTCAGTAGTTAAGCAAACGATAACAATGTTTTCAACAATTTCAACTGTTTTAAAGAAAGATTTCAAATTCTTTTGGAAAGAATCGTATTTCAGAAAATGTTTTTACAGTTTGAGTTACAGATTATGGTTTCTGTTTTCAGGGCATGAGGTAAAACCTCACCCCAGTATGTAACTTGAGATACAGTTCGGAATTGACGGATACTTTGGAATTGACGGATTTAGTAGCATGTGCACATGTGGAGGACTGAGGGGACGCTCTCAGATCCTCGAGCAGGACTAGGGGCTACAGGGTCCCGAAATCCTGATTTCAGAGCTGGGTGGCTACACTGCAGTTGAGTTATGGTCCTGGGTGTAGAGCTCTACGTTGCAGTTGAGTATTTGTCCTGGACGTAGGGCACCACCAGCCTCAGAGATGCCGCAGTTGAGTTATGGTCCTGGGCATCAAGTACACCCAGTTGAGTGATGGTCTTGGGTGTAGAGCAGTTTTCAGTTTTTAGATTTTCAATACACGGTTTTCAGAAACAGTTTTTCAGATTTCGATTTTCAGTTTTCGGAGATGCCGCAGTTGAGCTGTTGTCCTGGGCATCAAGTATTTTCAGTTTTTAGTTTTCAGATTTTCAAGATTCAGACTTCAGAAATCAGACTTTAAATAAGAGTTTTCATGAATCTTTATTTTAAAGACAGTTTTCAGAAAGATGAAGTTTTTGGAAACAGGGTTTTCAGAAAGAGCTTTTCCAGAAAGAGAAAGTAAAGTAAAGTTTTCAGCAATGAGTTTTAGAAATAGACTTTTAGAAAAATGGTTCTTCGAAAAGGGTTTTCAGAAAACATTTTTTTCAAAAGCATAGTATGTTCAAGTAAAGTATAGTTTATAAGACATGCATACGAATTCATAAATCCTAGAAATCCATTTGAGATGCATATAGATGTTATTAATGCATGATTATATGATTTCATATTCATGAGTATATGGTTAACTTTGTGCATTCGCAGATTCATATAGAGTTAGCACTTTGTGAGGTACGAGTACATATTAGCATGATCTTATTTTAGTGCATGTATATCAAGGATGATGGTATGAATTGCTTGCTTATTTAGAAAAAAACATACTGTAAGGATGCTAGTCATGATGAAATGATAATACATGCATGTAACCATGGATAGCGGTGGTGGATTAGATAGTTAACATAAATAAGTTTTAATTATCCGACTTGATGATATTTCAAGACAGTAAAAGAAAGAAAGTTATTATTATTGTCTAATTTTCGACTAGCTCAGAGTATACAGAAAGGTTAAGAGAAGAATCAGAGTAGCACAATATAAGTGTAATGGACCTTAGTTTGCTAGTTAGTAAAATGGAGCTTGATGAGTTATATGGATTGTAGTAATCAGAAGTTAAAATATGTATATGTGTGTTCAGACAAAAAGATCAGTAACTAGTAGTATGGTAATTAAATGGATAAAAATCATATGGTTATATCTGTTTTGTAAATTTCTGCATGGTTACTTACTGAGTCATTATGACTCACATCAAAGCAGTTTGTTAGTTTTGCAGGTCTGTAGCTGACATACTTGGCCAGCATGTTCTTTGTGAAGACTTTGAAGACAGTGGACCGCCCTATTTGCAATCAAGAGTGTTTTGAGTCCTGGGTCGAGTTATGGGTCCTCACGGCCTTTGTCTTTGTATTTGCATTTGGATTTCATGTGTAAAAGTTGTAATAATATAGTTTATTTTCGAGTTCTGGCCGGAGGCCAAGTGTTTACACTTTGTTCATTGAGTTCAGGCCTGAGGCCTTGTGATATTGCATATCTGTTGAGCAGGTTGTCACTTGGTGCTGGTAATAAGCCAGGTTGCATGATGTTACGAATACATCATGCCGAAATTTCGTCAGAATAAGAGACTTATGGAGGTAGGGTTAGCCTGTCTCCTGCCGGTAGCATCCTGGCTTAGGCGGGATGTTACAATACTACTGCCATATTTCATAAATGAAATATGCAGCATTAGCAAGCATTATCCAAATGGATTTAACCATGGCAACGAGTAAAAGGTTTCGTCGTAATCGACACAATGTTGATAACGATACCTTTTCATTACAAGCCTAGCTTAGTACGTTGGTATGTTGCCATCCATGTTTGCCTTCCTTGAAGACTAATATAGTACCAATAGGCACAATGGCTTCCGGTACATCAACCAGTGTCCAAACTTGGTTGGTATACATGGAATCCATTTTGGATTTCATGACACTTTGCCATGAAAGGAGTCGATACATTGTATCACTTCCTCATACGTAGTCGGTTTGTCTTCCTCAATAAGATTGACATCTTCATGAGGTGAGATCAGAAACCCATACCTCATAGGTTGTTTTCTGACTCTCTCCGACTTGCGCGGTTCTTGTGTATTTGAAGATTGTGGTACAGTCTCATCCCTGATGAACTGTTTGTGTTCCGTTAAGGAATCGGTGCCTGGAACAGTATTACTTCGATTTTCATCGAGTTTTACGTTCCTCCCACTTACCACTGCATATAGGTATTCCTCTTAGGAAAACCGCATGGAGAGCAACAATTACATTGTTCTCATGTGAGTTGTATAAGTACTATACTTTGGTTTCCCTAGGATAACCTACAATTAGGCACTTTTGGGTTCTAGTTTGGTATCATCCAAACTTATGCCTAGCATACCCAAATCGTGGTGTCGAAACTCTTTGAATTTATCAAAAGTTTCCGATTTATGTTTCAAAAGAAACAGATAACCATAACACGATGCCACATCCGTAAAGGTTACAAAGTATTCATATCCACCTCTAGCCTTGCTAGATATGGGCCCACTTACGTCACTATGAACGAGAGCTAATAGATCGGTGGCACTTGTACTTTTACCAAGTAAAAGGTGTTTTAGGCACTTTGCCTAATAAACTAGATTCGTATACATCATTTGAATAAGATCAAATCCGTCCTATTATCCACTCTTCAAAAGTATGGATATACGAGTCTTGTTTATGTGCCCCAGACAACAATGCCACAAATAAGTCTCAACTGATTAATTCAGTTTGAGCTATTTGTTTGTCATGTTACACGTTTGAGATTTATTTATTTTCAAAATATAAATACTGTTATTCACATCTAATGTGTTTATCTCAATATCATCTTTATAAAATAAAACACTTTAGTGTTCTAGAATATAAATGTATACCCGCAACGAGTTATACTCTGATATAAAGATAATGTTTCTAGTCAAACTAGGTACATTATAACAGTTTCCTAATTTAAGTACATACCCGAAGGGTAGTTCCTAAACTTAGGTTTCTACGGTTAAAACAGCGACTCTCGTCCCATTTCCGACTCATAGGTCAATCTCAACTGAAGTCAGTATCCTGCTAATCAGCAGATTTCGCACATCAGTACATATCTTATGTACAACATCTAGTATCAAAAATCCAATTTTGAAACTAATAGTGAACATGTTGATGACAAACATACTTGAAGCTGGAGCCTTGCTCCTCTTCACTTCCTTCATGTCTGCCTTGTCCATACGGCAGTCACGCATCCAGTGACCCCGTTTGTCACAGTTTAGGCAGACATCTTGGGATATGTCCTTTGTCTTCCTAGAAGACTGTGATGATTTTGCCTTTGCCCCTTTTAGAAGCTCTGGCTCTGCCTCCTAGAGCATAGCCATCAACTCTCCAAGAGTTTACTCTCGGTTCAAAATGAACATGCCCCAGCTTTCGGGTACAGACTATAAGATCAAATTTTTGGTAGTCTCTGTTGGTTTCTATTAACGTCCCAAGATCATAAACAAGCATGAAATATGTGTGAATACAAATCAACGAAGTTGCGGAATACTCACATCGATCGGTTGAGCGACACTTTGACGAACAAAATTCAAAATCTGCTCATGGAAGGTCACGGCAGTTCACTGTCACAGTCCACTGCATTTTCAGTTTTTGACTCCAAGTTTTGAGCTCCAAGCTTCGTCAAACGATTCCCGGCACATGGGTGGACTTCCCTATCACCTTCGCATGTCTCTCGGAGTGCTAGCTCTCTTGATTTTTACCACAAAAACCAAGCACTTGCTTCCCATTATTCTCAGCAAACTGAAACCAGTGAGGAGAAAATGAAGCCCCTTGGGCGTGAGATGAAGAAGAGAATGGAGAGAGAGAAGAGTTGTGTGAGTTGTATTACCAAATGTGTATCTAATACCAAAAATAATTAAAAGTCAAATACCTATATCAAATAAAGGTAAATAGCCTTTTAATTTAATCCGACAACTCACATCAACCATCACACTTGAGTGTCAAACACTCAAACATCAACTTACACCAAGTCAATCAAGTTGTCAAGTCACATCACTTAAAATGACAAGTGATTTGACGCTTGAAGTAACTAGTGATTTGACGCTTGATGTGACTAATGATTTGACGCTTGATTTGACTTGCGTGCCGCACTCGAATTCGAAATGCGAATGCGCTCGCAAACAATCTCGGGCTCGGGTTCGCTAATTCCAAATTAAAGAATTTTCCGTTGCGACGTAATTAAATGATTACGCCTAGCGAAGTCACTATTCACGTCGCTAACGAATTAATTCTAAATTAACTCATTCGCCCGAATGACAATCTAATTTTAATTCCGCGTCGAAATCTAATTTAGTTTAATATATCGAATATATTAATTTATCGATTAATTCCAAATTAATCGTTATCTCTCTTTAATGGATATTTTATCCCAGATAAAATATCTCCGCAATTAATCCCAGATTAATTTTCTCTCTCATCTTATTAATCCCAGATTAATTAAAAGTGCGAGTCATACGTCATATGTGAATCTTCGGGAAGCGACCCATGAGATCCTCGGATATGTTGGCAGTAAATTCGGTCATCGGACTATCCGAACACGTAAGTACCTCGTACTACGTTTTACCGATTTACAAGACAAGGTTGGCTTCTAGCAAAGCGCCATGACTACCCAATTCTCCAGAAATATCCTTACATGAATAAAGGATCTATATCAGATGTAGTATACGTAGTATTGCGTATTTCTGTCCAGTATCAGATGATCACGTGCTAGGCCTAGGGCTGGAATTGTGTCTGCCCCGTACGAAGCACATGTCGGATGTCTTGTAACTAGTCTTTATAATCAGATAAACATGATCTTGTCATTTTATCCCGATGACTGCAGTACTTAAGAGTACTAGTACCGTATCCTACGTGACCATCATCTCCATATGACTAGAGTGACACTTCGGTCTTGACATCACACCCAACACATTATGATTCTCAATATACCCAGCATAGGCGTACACAGAACCTGTTAAAGCCCTGGACGACCGCAACCAAAGTATATTGATTGTCGCAAGTATTAGCGGTGCAAGTCTCAGGTTAAGACCAAATACACCTACCTTGATTTCAGACTTCCATAGACACATAGTCATACTATATCCAGAGCGAAGCTGTTTCCCGTACCATCGGTAAAACACAACCTCCTATTACACTTGCATGAGTATCCTATACCCAAATATATGAGAACTATGCCGTTGTGCCCTCACAACGCGCACAAGTGTAATACTAGTCTTTTACGTATTTATCGATGTCCAATCTCGATAATACTCTGACTAGGGATATTTAATGATTTATCCTTCGTGGACTGATACTGTCTCATATCATTCTCCGTCCAGGAACAAATCATAGGGACCTCCTATCATTTATATATCTAGGTGATCTAATCACAAATGATAAGAGTGCAATCTCATTTGTCACATACTTAATTTGTACAACAACATAATAATCTGTACAAATAGTGACGGTATGGGTCATAATTGTCCAACAGTTTCAGCCACGTAGGTAATGCCCAGCTAACCTAGCTGATCGATGTCAGCAATCATCTGCGACACCTAGTGCTCGATAGATGTACCCTCTGACATACACGTGCGAAATAGCTTCTTTTGCAATTTATACTTCTAAGATCTAAGAATAGATCTATGAAGAACTTTAATTTCATCATCATGGTACAATGATCTAATCCTTAATTTTGACAACGAAATTAAAGTGTCATTGCATCAAATATAATGGATTGAGCACTAAAGTTATCATCACATGAATCTTCCAAAGATTATGTTCTACTATTTGCTCAACTCCGGGCTTAGGCCCAAGAGGTTGCTCTATCAAATAGAGTAACTTCTTAGTTCCCAGGACTATCCTGAGGTTTTATTCCCAATCTGAAAATTAAAGCCGTTTAATAACATTTTCTCCCAGGATTATGTTTTAAACACTAATCTTTCAGTTATCTTGATTGCTATAGTCCAACTATTCAATCAACGATTTCAGGTACTATTTATTATAATGATTACTATAGTCTAACTATATAATCAACTATAATTTAAATTGGTTAAATTCAAATATATTGATTACTATAATCCAATTATATAATCAACTATAAATTGAAGTAGTTTGAATACAGTCCAACTGTTTAATTAAAACAACATTTAATATTAGTCCAACTAATATATTTATTAATTAATGACGAAAAATTGACATGAGCGCGTATTAGCTAGTATCTAAACGAAATTGCAAATTTAATACTTGCCTCCCACTATTTTTCGGCGAGCCTCTAACCGTCTGTTGAGTACTCGGGAAACCTTGTTTCCTAGTGGGCTAGGATCCCGTTAAATAACACACAACCTTGACTTTGGCCAATAAATTGTATGATATTTAACTAGGTAGATCTCTAAGATCAATTTGATCTCATCCAATTCCTAGATCCAGTAGGTGGACATCCAAGTCCGAAACATATATCTAATATATGCCAATATATGCCAATATTCCCTAACCTTTTTCCTCTGAATCAACTAAGCCTTGGCTTTGGCACAACAAACTTAATGATTCCAGTTAAGCGTGACCCATTGACCTTGGAAAGCTTCGTAATCGATGTCGATGGACAAGAAGTGATCTTGACTTTGGCCAACAAATCACAACTTGGACAAGACATGCGATATGGAACAAAGCCTTCATGATTCAAACACATCCGCGATGGACAAAGGTCTTCACTTTGACCAACAAACCAGTGCCAATCTTGGATCTTGAGAATGAATCATTCAATGGAAGGAAAAACGCTTAATATATGTTGAGGGTTTTTCGCATAATTGGCAACCAATTAATTATCTTTGATTAGGTCTCATCATACACCCTTAAACATGCATTCTAAAAGCATAATAATGCGCGATAAATAAATTAATAATGATATGCGGATGGATACTTAAAACACTTTGTTCCTAGAACAAATCACTCAATTTCCTCTCTCACGCTAGCACAAATCTTACTTCTACCCAATTACATTACACTTCTAAAGAAACCTCATTTACATTGAGGGGAATAGGTGAGAAGAGAAATACAAATAGTCAAGAGGTAATAGGCTGGACACGAAGGTCCAATTTAATAAATTCTAAATTTATTACAACAATTTCCAAAATTGCCCTCACCCATCTAATATCCATCCGATATACATTATTCATACATCACATCCATGTATTCACACAAAGCATGTTATCAATCAATCTAATCCAATTAATTAATCTGAAATTAATGACCATCCAATGTTTAAACAACGATTTGATTTGCACGAGTCAAACTCGTTTTAAGAATAAGTACTCAAAGTACGAATTCTTGAATTATATCAAACTATAATATTAAATCCAATTTAATTTGTATTCAATACTAATTCTTTATTTAATTCTAAATTAAATAATTACACTTTATTAATGAGCCTTTGCGACTTAGATTCTAAATCTAATCTTTACGGGTCTCAAAGCCCAATTAACATCCAATGTCAATTTAATTAAAGTCCAATGTGCTTTCAATTAATTTATAAGGCATGGACTTTGGCAACCAAAGCCCAATAAGGAATCACCCTTTTGCCAAAAATCAATTTAGGCCCATTAGGCCCAATTAAAATTTTAAAGGCCCATTTTATCATATTTGGACTTTATGGAAATGGTTTTAGGCCCAATTGGATCCAACCAATTAACCTAAACCAAACTTGGCCCAACCAAGCCCATTAAGCCCAATTACAACTTTATTAGCCCAATTCCAAATTTAGCCCAACTAATTAAATTTCAATATTCCCAATATCACAATTTAATTAACTAAAGTGCATTAGCCATAATTAATTAGTCAAATTAACATTTCTAAAATACCAATTACACTAATTAATCATGCTTTCATCATCAACACATGTCCAACATTATTGAATAAAAAAATCAATTCATTTCCATGTTATATAGGTCCCGGAAATTTGGGGATTTTAAATCCGATTTCGATTTTAATCCAATTAAATCCTAAATCAATTTATCCCAAGTCTTTCAATTCATCCAATGATCAAAAAACAAAAATCACCATGACTTTAGGGCATCATCAACTTTCGGACAAGCCTCAAATTTGGGGAAAAATAAATCTAATTCAATTTTTATCAAATTGATCATGCATAACTCTAAGTTATCATCATTCAAGCATATTCAAACAATCAATTTCATCAAATCATGCTCAAATCAATTTTACCCAAATTTTACCCTAAATCCAATTTCATGCTTAATCAAGGCTCTGATACCATTGTTGAGTTTTCTAGGTCAAACCAAGATCATATTAAGCTATGAAAAATGCGAATATAAAAAAATAAAGTTGCGGAAATACTCACTTTGATCGGCTTTTGGATGCGATGAACACAAAACAAAATTCTGCTATAAGAAGCTCTCGGCCATGGCTCTCATTTGTGCTCCTTGTGTTTCGGTCAACCCTCCATGTGTGGTCTTTCAAGCTCCAAGCTTTAAGTGTGATTCCATGCTCATGAATGGGTTTCCCTATCACCTTTGTAAGACCCATTGGATGTGCTAGCATCATAGAAAAATTTGCCACAAATCTTTCTATTTCCCTTGTATAACTCTTGGCATTTGTAGAAAATGGAGAAGGAGAGAAAGGCTTCCAAGCTGTGAGGGAGAGAGATGGAGAAGATGAAGATGATGTTGTGTATTTGTTTTTCAAAAACTAATACCAATTACCAAATTCAAAATTTGGTACAAGACTTTAAAGTCTTCAACTACTTCCATCAATCACAAAAGTGACATGCATCACTTCACTCAAAGTTGATGTGACTTACATCACAAGAATGACTAATGATGTGACGCGTGATGTGACTTGTGGGCCCCACTTGATTCGAAATGCGAGAGGGCCCGCAAACTCTCCTGGGCTCGGGTTCGCTAATTCCGAATTAACGAATTTTCCGTTGCGACGTAAGTAAATCAAATTTAATTAAATAATTATGCCTAGCAAAATTACTATTCATGTCGCTAGCGAATTAATTCTAAATTAACTCGTTCGCCCGAATTAAAATCTAATTTTAATTCCGCGTCGAAATCTAATTTCGTTTAATATATCGAATATATTATTTTATCGATTAATTCCAAATTAATCATTCTCTCTCTTTAAATAATATTTTATCCCAGATAAAATATCTCCATAATTAATCCTAGATTAATTTTTCTCTCTCTTATAATTAATCCTAGATTAATTATGTTTGAGTCATACGTCATCGGTGAATCTTCGGGAAGCTACCCATGAGATCCCCGGATATATTGGCAGTAAATCCAATCGTCGGACTATCCGAACACGTACGTACCTAGTACTACGTTTTTACCGATTTACAAGACATGGTTGGCTTCTAGCAAAGCACAGTGCCTACCCAATTCTCCAGAAATATTCTTAAAGTAATATGTAATCTATATCAGGCGTAGCATACGTAGTATTGCATATTGCGATCCAGTAACGGATGTCACATGCTAGGCCTGGGGCTGGAATTGTGTCTGCCCCGTACGAAGTACATATCAGATCTATGGTAACTAGTCTCTATAATCGGATAAACATGACCTAGTCATATTATCCCGATAGCTGCAGCATATAAGAGCACCAGTTCCGTATCTTACGTGACCATCATCTCTATATGACTGAAGTGATACTTCCATCTCGACATCACACCCAATACACTACGATTCTTAATATACCCAGAAGAGGCGTACACAGAACATGTTAAAGCCCTGGACGACCAAAACCAAAGTATATTGATTGTCGCAAGTATTAGCGGTGCAAGTCTCAGGTTAAGACCAAATACACCTACCCTGATTCGGACTTCCATAGACACATAGTCATACTACCAATGGAATTCCGAGGGGTCTATCCAGAGCGAAGCTGTTTCCGTACCATCGGTAAACACAACCTCCTATTACACTTGCATAAGTATCCAATACTTAAATATATGAGAACTATGTCGTTATGCTCCCACAACGCGCACAAGTGCAATACTAGTCTATTCCGCATTATCGATGTCCAGTCTCGATAACACTACTACTAGGGATGTTTTAATGATTAAACCTTCATGGATTGATACTGTCTCATATCTTATCAATCCGGAACTAATCATATGGACTTTTATCATTTATGTATCTTGGTAATCCAATTACAAATGATAAAAGAGCAATTTCCTTTGTCACATAGTTAATTTGTACAACAACACAATGTTCTGTACAAATAATGATTCTATGGGTAATAATTGTCCAACAGTGTGTGTGTGTGTGTGTGTGAATAAGTTCGATTTTGTAGCCTCTCTAACTCGAGCACTTAAGTCTGTAGGGGTGTTTTAACACTTAGTGCCTTTAGGCCAATTGGTATGGGAATCACTAGCACAAAGCTCGTTACATGGGTTAAAGAGAAAGTTTAAGGAAATCAGACACTTCTTCTTTTTAACATATGAGATTCGAGCAATTAAGTCCATAGCGGTATCTTAACACCTAATGCCCTAAAGACAACTGGTTTGGGAATCACTGGCCCAAAGCTGGATACAAGGATTGAAGATGTATTATAAAAAAATGTATTTATAAATAAACTTTCATTCCCAAAAGGTGCTTATGGCAAAAATATTACTCTCTTTACAAAAAGACTTGTGAATATTATGAGCACAATAAATTTATTGATACCTTGTTTTATGTGTGTATAGAAGAAGGGTAAAAAGTACATGAGAATTTACTTATTTGATCATTTAGAAAGAAAGAAAACAATTATTAATTTGGATAAGAATTTGTCTTTTTAAAGTTTTTCGCTTAAATAATCAGGGACCAATAATAAGCTGGTTAGGGGGTGTGATGAACATTAAAAAGTGTACACTTAATAAAATAGAAACTAATCATTTTGCACTTATAATTTCATCAATCCCCTTAATTCAACACATTTGTAAAATAATAATTAAATTTATGTTTTATATATTTTTATTGTGATTTTTATTTCTTATGTAGGTGAAATAATACCTTGGATGCATAACTAGAAAAATGGACGTGACATTTGGATTTTGGAGGCCGGAAACTTGAAAGGGCGTTCTAACAGTGTACAATTTCAGAAATTCAACTTTGTACAATGTTTCATAATTTGTCCATAACTTTTTACTCCGATATTGGATTGAGCCGATTCTAGTTCTAGATGAAAGAAGACTCAAATATCTACAACTTTACAGTTTACAAGAATTTCTATTTCTAAGGTTTTCAATGTCGAATTTGGTGAAGACGTCAATGTGTGTTGCATGTAATTTTAATTATTAGTTATAAGGTAAAAAATAAAAAATAAAAAAATAAAAGTTGAAATGTCATAATCCATTTTAGGTGGATTGTGATCATGTTTGTAAGATTATCAATAAAAAAATAAAAAAAATCAAAAAAGGAAAAAATAAATTAGTAAAAGTTTGTTGTTTATATTTGATTTGGGAAGTTTGTAATTAATAATTGAGAGATGAGCACTTCTACTATAAATAGAGGTGTTCACCTCTCATTTTTCTTCATGCTTTCTTTCAAAGTTCTTTTTTAGAATTTGTGAGAGAGTATCTTGTGTGTTTTATTTTTTAAGCTTTATGGTAATTTCTTTTTCTTTCGGTAATATAATTATGCATGTTTTTCTTCAAATCATCAGTAGCTAATTTCATCCTGATGGCGGTAAAGAGTGAAACTCTTTATATGAGAATATATATTAATATTATTTATATTATAATATATAAATTGTAATCTAAATAAGTAATTTAAATCTGGATTAAATATTGACAAACTTTGCTACCGCCTATATGGCTGGTTTTATTTTTTGGGCATAATTGAGTACCTAACTGTACTTGTTATAAACAAATATTATCACCGCTTTTATGACTGATTTTATATGTTTTGGCATAATTAATTCATCAAGTAAATTAACTGGGTAATAATAACAATTTGTATATTATAAAAAGTAAGATTTCTCCATATGATTGAAATATTAAGAATGGATTTTCTAACCCCCAGTATTTTAATTTATTATTTTAGTTCAATTTAAAATTTTTCATCATTTCAAACAAATCCATTATTTTTATTTCACTCGAATTGTTATTTTATTTCACTAAGTTTATTCCCTGTGGATCGACCGCAGACTTACAAGGTTATTTTATTACTCCGACACTCTTATACCTGGGAGTAAAGAACCACTTTTTTGAGCGTGTCATCAATCGGTAAGTGTGAAATAATTTTAATAAAAATTATAAAAAATGGATATATACCGAATGAATATATATCAACTGAAATGTAGGTCGGTAATTACCGATCGACTTGTAATTGGTCGGTAATATTAGGCGCATAACAACAATTGAACGCTAAGATATGACATCAAAATGAATGTTGTTTGCAAATGGATAAGAGAAACCACTGGGCTATCAGCCCTATGCCTTTAAGTTCTTTGTGCATACACACACGAAGAAGAACGATGGACAAACGTGTATGGGTTTTTAGGGGGTGAATCCGGTAACGCAGCGGAAGTGGTGGGAAATCTTATTTTCCGATTTCAAAACTTTTTCTCGGATTAATTAAATAAACATATTTATTTAATATTCCAATAATCAAATTATGAAATAAAATTCAATAAATCATATTTAAGTGAATTTACCAAATTACCCTTACTTTGGTATTTTGTCCATTTTAGTCCGAAATTGATCTAATCAATTTTGAATGATTCTAAATCATTTCTAAGATGAATTTAGCATGTTCAAAACATCAAAACACCAAAAGCAACAAAAATCCCATTTTCCTTCACCAAGGCCGAGAGCCTCACTAAGGTTCCATTTGGTGCACTTTGTCATTTCATGCTTCAAAACACATCAAGATGTAATCCAATAAACATGAAACTTTATATGCATCATATACACACACAAATACACAACATATATGAAAAGCCCCAAATTTGGAATTGGTCATGAACCCTAATTTTTCAATTTCCACAAATTGGACAAATTTGACCAAATACATTAAATCAATTACTTCAATCATCATTCTTCCATCCAATCCAAGTCTCAACACAATGAAACAACTCAAGATCAAATCTAGGTCATTTAAGAGTGGGTCAATAACTCTAGATTAGCAACATGGTTTCCAAAACCTTAAAAGAAAGCTTACAACTACAATAGTCACAACCTTCCTTCACAATACATGCTCAACACTTTCAATAAAAATTTCCATCATCAAAACACAAGAAATAAAGAAAAGAATAACTTAAGAACATCACAAGATGTTGCCTAGATCCTAAGGAACAATTTCCTTTCTAATAGTAAGTTTGAAAAACTTACAAAATCCAAGCTTTTCTTTGGGTTTTTCCTTTTCTCCTTCACTTGTTTCCTTGGTTTCTTTCAATGGAGTTTTATGAAAAGTGTATTAGGTTATAAAATGAAGATGAAATGAAAATAATATATACTTGTAATAAAAAACCCTTGGCCGAAATTACAAGCATTCATTTGGCAATTTTTCATTTCAATTTCATTTAACTAAAGTTTGGTCAACTTGATTAAATATCTAAAAACACTTTATTAGATATTTAAAACTTGGTCAACAAAGGCAACATAATCATTTACTTTAAATATACTAATGTAAGATATTTATATTTTAATTAATTTAATCATTTAACAATTAAATAATTAATTAATTAATCAAATACAAATATATTAAATATATGTATAATATTTACATTAAATATTAAAAATATATATTCATTTAGGATATAAGTCAAATAACTCATTTTGACTATTAATTAATGTGTATTTAAATTAATCAAGTATTAAAAGTAAATACACAATAATTAGGCAAATGACTATCTAGTCCCTTTAGCACGTATATTGCGTTTAACCTTTAAACGACTTTATAAATAACCAATATTATTTATTAATGTTGCTCTAGTGCTCTACGAGTATGTTTCATTATTGAGACTCTCTAGATTCAGGTATATCTGTCACGAAATCAAATTTCGTGTCCATAATCTATCCACCCGTAGATTATGACGATCACGGATAATCTCGCTGAACCATACAGGTCGAGGTCATGGAAAATGTATAATTCCTCCGTCACAGGTATCCGGATAAATCCCAGAGATATAGATGTAAACGTCAAATCTCTATCGGGATTATCCAGTCGACTATTCTATTAGCAATCTCAAAAGAATGTTTAGAACTAGCTTCTAAACTTTACCACGGGCCCATGGTTTTATCTGATTGCTAATCATATGGACTACCTATGCTCTGGTACACAGAACTGACGGATCCTATCTTGACACACATAGGACACCCTGAGGATCTATCTACACCCAACGAACAGGCGGAGGTCTGATCTAAATAGATCGGTGACGTGACTGCCGTCTAAGTGTAGAAGATGTCTCATGTGCCCACAATGGCATCTCAAGTCTAAGAATCACAAGTGCTACTCAACCCAAGAAGATTCTTATTGACGCTGGTGTACCATCCATTAAGAATCTTCGGTGAGTCGTTCAGTGTTTATCCGCTATAAACACCTACACGTCTATACTAGTCTCCAAGACTTATGGTTCATTGAGAAACCATTGGAATCATATATTCCAGTATACGACATGTACCGGTCTCAACGGGTTTACTATACTGACCAAGTAGTGTAAACCTTGACCAGGAACAATCTGAGAATGACAACGTCATGATACTTCTCAATGTCCGTTGCGACGCTTTTGCAACTGTATCATGACTAATCATTATAGGGTCATTACGTCTTTACCATATAGAAAGATAGATTATATTATAGAAACTGCATATATTATTCATAATAATAATGTTTTACAGAAGTATTCAAAAGAAATACAACCGGGAATTGGCGCTCTGAGCACCAACCCCAACAAAACGTTTGTCGATCAGCGATCTCAGGACGTACAAATAAGGTTTTATATATGTTTGTGTTCATTTGTGTTTTTTTTACTTATATAATTTTAAAACATTTATATTACAGTCTAATATTTCTTATATTTATCATAGGATCGCTATACAGCTACCCGAGACTAGTTGTTGCACACTGAAGAGTCGATAGATGATGACCAATTATTTATTGAGATTTTCAGAGGGAAGTAGAAGAAGCATATCTACGGTCAGGCTCTAGTATGTACTTGAAGGTAGTTCCTCATCTTCTGCTACCTCAGTTTCATAGAAGGAAATGCAGGAAGAGATCACTACATTGAGACAACAGCTGTAGCAGCAGAAAGAGCAAATGCGGCAATAGTAGGAGCAGATGGAGTAACCAATATAGCAACAAATACATGAGCAAATACGGAAGCAGCAGAAGTAGATTGACACACTTACAAAGTGGTTCTTTACTCCCAAGTATAAGAGTGTCGAAGTAATAAAATAACTTGGTAATTCCGGGGCCGATCCACAGGGAATAGATTTAGTGAAATAAGATAATAATTTGAGTAAAAATAAAAAGGGTGAATTGATTGAAGTGATGGGCAATTTTTAAATTGGGATGCAATAATAAATTAAAAATACTAGGGCAGGGAGATACATTCTTAATATTTCAAATATAGTTAAATATTACTTTTTATAATATATAAATTGTCATTATTAGCCAATTAATTTACTTTAGGAATTAATTATGCCAAAACATATAAAACCAATCATATAGGTGGTGATAACATTTGTCTATAACAAGTCGAGTTAGGTACTCAATTATGTAAAATATATAAAACCAGCCATAAAGACGGTAATAAAGTTTGTCAATAATTAGTTAGATTTAAATTTCTCTCTCATATAATATGGAGTAAAGTATTTTAACTATGCTAACCAAGATGAGATTATTTACAACGAATCAAGACACCCACAAATTTAAAAGAAGATTAAATATTAGTTCTTAAATTACAATTCATATATTATAATATAAGTAAGATTATTCTATATTCTCATATTCAGATTTTCACCATTTACCCAAGTATGATGAAATTAGCTACTCATACTTTCAAAAACAACACACATAATTTTATTACAGAAAGAAAAAAATTACAACAAATCTTGAAAAATAAAACACATAAGTGCTGGATCTCTAAAAATTCTCAGAGAGAGAATTATGGACCGGATAGAAGAAAATGAGGTGTTGAGCACCTCTATTTATAGTAGAGGGCTCATCACCTCTACTTATCCTTTATTATTAATATTTTTTTAATTTTTGAATTTGGTTTCCTTTTTTCTTAATAAATTCAAATGATAATTCAAATTATTATTATTATTATTATTATTTTAATAATTAAAATTACATGCAGCATATGTTGGTTTCTTCATCAATTTCGACCTTAAAAACCTCAGAATTGGAAAATCTTGTAAAAAGAAAAGTTGTAAATATTTGAGTCTTCTTTCATCTGGAATAAGATTTTCTTCAATTCGATTTTGGAGTAAAAAATTAGGGTCAAAATATGAAAATAGCGTAAGGCTAGAATTTTCGAAATTGTACACTGTTAGAATGCCCTTTCAAGTTTATGGCCTCCAAAATCCAAATGTCACGTCCATTTTTCTAGTTATATATCCAAATTATTATTTCACATACATAAGAAATAAAAATTACAATAAAAGTGTTGGATAATATGACCCATAGCGTCACTATTTGCACAGATCATTGTGTTGCTGTAGCAAATTAACTATGTAACAAGGAAATTGCACTCTCGTCATTTGTGATTAGATCACCATAGATATATAAATGAAGAGAGGTCCCTATGATTAGTTCCTGGATTGAGATGATATGAGACAGTATCAGTCCACGAAGGATTAATCATTAAATATCCCTAGCCGTAGTATTATCGAGACTGGACATCGATAATGCGGAATAGGCTAGTATTGCACTTGTGCGCGTTGTGAGGGCACAACGGCATAGTTCTCATATATATAAGTATTGGATACTTGTGCAAGTACGATAGGAGGTCGTGTTTCACCGATGGTACGGGAAACAGCTTCGCTCTGGATAGACCCTTCGGAATCTTATTGGTATTATGACTAGGTGTCTATGGGAGGCCGAAATCAAGGTAGGTGTGTATAGTCTTAACCTGAGACTTGCATCGCTAATACTTACGACAATCGGTAAACTTTGGTTTTGGTGGTTGGGGGATCTTAACTGGTTCTGTGTTCACCTCTTCTGGGTTTATCAGGAATCGTAGTGTATTGGATGTGATGTCGAGACGGAAGTATCACTCCAGTCAAAGTGGAGATGATGTCACGCAGGATACGGTATTAGTGCTCTTAAGTGATGCGCATCCAATCGTGATATTATGACCAGATCATGAATATCCGATTATAGAGACTAGTTACCAGACATCTGATATGTGTTTCGGACGGGGCAGACACTTATCCAGCCCCAGCCCTAGCACGTGACTATCCGATACTGGGCCGATATGCACAATACATTATTATACTACGCTTGATATAGATCTTAAATATTCTTAAAAGGATATGTCCGGAGAATTGGGATGACTTGGTGCTTTGCTAGGAGTTGACCTTGTCTCGTAAATCGGTAGAACGTAGTACTTGGTACGTACGTGATTCGGATACTCCGACGACCGTATTTACTGCCAACTTATCCGGAGATCTCATGGGTCGCTTCCCGATAATCCACCGATGACGCACAACTTGCACTCTTGAATAATCTGGGATTATATAGATGAGAGAGAAAATTAATCTAGGATTAATTACGGAATAAAATATCGTCTAGAGAGAGATAACGATTAATTTGGAATTAATCGGTAAATTAATATATTCGATATATTAAACGAAATTAGATTTCGACGCGGAATTAAAATTAGATTTTAATTCGGGCAAACGAGTTAATTTAGAATTAATTCGTTAGCGACATAAATAATAATTTCGCTAGGCCCAATTATTTATTTAAATTCGATTTAATTAACGTCGCGACGTAAGTTCGGTATTTCGGAAATATCGAACCCGAACGCGTGAGTGCACGTGGGCCCACTTTCATTTGGAAACGTGTGGGGCCCACATGACACATGTCATATTATGCATTATTTAATTCTAATGCATTGCATGGAGATAGTGTACAATGCACTCAATGGTTTTGCATGAAAATTGAGTGTTTGACACTCTAAGCCATTGCATGATTTGTGTCATAAGTTTATTATTAATTTAATAAATATTATGGCATAAATATAAATTGATTTTTTGTAACAAAATTCATTTTAACTCTCTCATCTCTCTCACGCCAAAACAGTGGCTGTTCTTCACTGGTTTTGAACCAGTTTGGGCGTGAACCATAGGGAAGCAAGAGTGGATTTTCATGGTGAAAATTCAAGTGCTAGCACACTTACAAGTCTTGCGAAGGTGGTAGGGAGGTTCGACCATGAGCCGAGATCCATCCAACGAAGCTAGGAGCTGCGTTTCTCATCTCAAAATTCTGTTTTTGGAGGCAGTGGACTGCATGCAGTAAGCTTACATGGCAGTGTGTTTTTTGGGTTCATTTGTCTTCAAATCGACTCTACCAACCAATGTAAGTATTCCGCTATCTTCGTTGGTGTATTCACGCATTATTTCATGTCTTGTTTGATCATGGGACCTTAGAAAAACTCAACAATGGCATCAAGTGCTAATGTTGCAAGCATGAAATTTTAGGGATTAAAATTTGGGTAAATGTGATTTGAGCATGATTTGAATAAATTGTTTGTTTGAGTATGTTTATAACATGTTTAATTTCATTTTGGTTGGACTAATTTGATGATGAAAAATGATTTGGAATTAATTTCCCCAATATTTGTCCTTGGCCGAATGGTTTGATGATTTTGGGATCTTGGATTTTTTTATTTTTAATTCATTTGATGAGTTAGAATCGATTAGGTTGATGTTAATTTGAATCGAATTGGACAAAAACCCCAAAATCTTTGAGTTGGCCGAATGTGACTAATGCCCTAATGTCTTGGTAAATTTTGATTTTGATAATTGGATGTATTGGAAATCATTCGGGATATGTATTTAATGTCGATTGCGGATTAATTGGATTGAAACCGAATTGGACATGAAATCACTCCCTTGGCCGAGACCTTTAAGCATGTAGATGGGTTTGATTTTTCAATTTGTGTGTTGGACATATGATAATGAATCAAGCATGATTAATTGGACTAATATGGTGTTTTAGAAATGTTGATTTAGTTGATTGATCATGTAATACATTTTGGTAATTAAATTGGAAAATTGGATTTTTTGAATTTAATTATTTGGGCCTAATTTTGGAAATTGGATTTAAATGTTGTATTTGGGCCTATTGGGCTTGATTTATCAAGTTTGGTTTAGGCCAAATGGATTGGATCCAATTGGGCCCAAAACCTTGACCATAAAGCCCAAATGCGATTTAATGAACCTTTAAAGTTCAATTGGGCCTAATGGGCCAAGATTGATTTATGGGCTTATGGGGTAAATCCCGGATTGGACTTTGGTTATCGGTTTTACCCGAGTTGACCAAAAGTCCACGCCTTAAGAAATCAATCAAAAGCCCATTGGACTTTAATTGAATTGACGTTGGACGTTAATCGGTCTTTGAGACGCGTTACGATTAGATTTGGAATTTAAATCGTAAAAGGTTTATTAAATAAAAGTGTAATATTTAATTTGGAATTGAATAGTGAATTAGTATTAAATACATGTTAAATTAGATTTAATGATGTAGTTTAATTTAATTCATGAATTCGTACTTTAAGTACTTATTCGCAAAAACGAGTTTGACTCGAACAAAATCAAATCGTTGTTTGAACATTGGATGATCACTTAATTATCAGATTAATTAATTTGATTAGATTGATTGATAGCATGCTTATGTGTGTGAATACGTGGTTGTGTTGAATGAATAATGTATATCGGATGGATATTAGTCGGGTGGGCAATTTAGAAATTGTTGTAATAAATTCGATTTATTAAATTGGACCTGCGTGTCCAGCCTTATCACCTTCTTTCTCTTTGTATTCTCTTCTACCTATTCCCCTCTATATATATGAGGTTTCTTTAGAAGTGTAGTGTAACGGGTAGAAGTAGTACAAGTGCTAGCTTTTTTTTTGGATAAGGTAAGTATTATAACCAAAAGAAAACTATACAAGAGCAAAGGGGCATCCCCCAGGATCTAGAGAGGACAAGCCCTCCTAGAAGAAAGCCAAACGGCTACAATAGATCAACTAAAGATGTCATCGGGCAAGTGCCACGAAGGTGAAGCCATTATTGTCATAAGATGGAGTCACCTTACGTAAAGAACTAACACGATTCCGAACATCAAAAACAATATCATATAGAAGAACAGAAACTGGCCTAAGAGGCATATCATGAGTGCGAGCATTCCTCTCCCTCCATATATGGTAAACTGACGCTGCAAAGGACAGACGAACCAGAAGATGATATAAAGAGGCACCAGAGAACTGACAAAGCCACTCAACAGTTTGGCGCCAATCTCGACAGCTCCAGTCTAAACCACACATGGCTAACACAGACGACCAAACCCTCAATGAAAAGAGGCACTGAAATAAAAGATGATCGATGTCCTCACTCGAACAACCACATAGGATACACCGCGAGCAAGAGGATATACCAAATTTCATTAGACTGTCCTGAGTACACAGGCCTCCCTGAATGGACATCCAAAGAAGAAAAGAATGGCGGGGAATAGATTTCCGGAACCAGACAACTCGGGACCAAGGCATCTCGGGTCTCCTCGACCTCAAAGCATTCCAGGCACAATCCACAGAAAATTTCCCATGTCTGTCATCTTCCCAAACCAGCATATCCTCCCTCAATGTGTAAAGTATCCATCCGCATATCATTATTATTTTATTTCATACTCGCTTTATTATGTATTTAGAATGCATGTTTAAGGGTGTATGATGATGAGACCTAACAAAGATAATTAAATTGGTAGCCAATTTGCACGCGAAAATCCCTCAATCTATATTAAGCAAATATCCTTCCATTGAATGATTCTTGTTCAAGATCCGAAGTTGGCATTGGTTTGTTTGGCCAAAGTCAAGACCTTTGTCAATCAAGGATGTACTTGAATCATGAGAGTTTTGTTGCATATCGGTGTCTTGTCCAAATCATGATTTTTATTGGCCAAAGTCAAGATCACTTTTTGTCCTATGACATTGATTACGAAACTTTCCTCGTCAATGGGTCCCGCTTAACTGGAATCATTAGGTTTGTTTTTGGCCAAAGCCAAGGCCTAGATGATTCGGAGGATAGGGTTAGGAAAATGTAATGGATACATTGACATTATACATATGTTTCGGACTTGGATGTCCACCTAACCGGATCTAGGAATTGGATGAGATCCAATTGATCATAGAGATCTACCTAAGTTAAATAGCATACAGCTTTTATTGGCCAAAGTCAAGGTTGTGTGTTATTTAATAGGATCCTAGCCCACTAGGAAACACGGTTTCCCGAGTACTCCACAGAGGGTTAGAGGCTCGACGAAAAATAGTGGGAGGCAAGCATTGAATTTGCAACATTCGTTCAATTACTCGCTAAACACGCTCATTTATATTTTTTCTCGTCACATTAATCAAAAGTATTAGTTGAACTAATATTTTATGTTGTTTTAAAAATATATATAGTTGGACTATATACAAACTCATTCAATATATATAGTTGATTTTATAATTGGATTATAGTAATCAATATAATTGAATTAAAGTGATAGTTGATTTTATAATTGGATTATAGTAATCAATATTAAAATATAGTTGATTAAATAATTGGATTATTGTAATCATTATAATAAATAGTACCTTATTAAAATTGATTAAATAGTTGGACTATTGAAATCAAGAAAGAATTGAAAAAGATGAATATTAAAAATATATAATCCTTGGATTAAATGTTTTAAATGATTTAATTTTCAATTGGGAATTAATAATAGGTTAATTTATTTGATAAAATAACTTATTATGACTAAGCCCATAATTAAGCAAATAGTAGAGCATAAAGTCTTTGGAAGATTTATGTGATGATGACTTTAGTGCTTAATTAATATACTTACAATAAATCTATCTTTAGATTTAAAAGTATTAAAGTTGCAATTAATTGACTATTCTAGTGGAGAAAAATCAAAGTTTGCAATTGGGCATGTAGCACAAGGTGCACATCGTTTCGATATTCCGAAACCCAAGGCTTGGCCAAGGGTTTGTGAAATATTGAAAAGGATAATTGACATATCCCGTAGCGACTACCATTTGGATATGGAAGACACGAAGGAATTAAAAATAGGGCGAGGCTCTAACTTTAAAAATATTTGTCAAAGTTATGTTTACTATTAGTATTGAAATTGGATTTTAAATACTTAGTGTGGTACATAATACATATATGTATTGACGTTCAGAATCCGCTGTGAGCTGGATACTGGCTTCAAGCCGAGATTCTCTGCGAATTGGAAACGGGACGAAAGTCGTTGTTTCGACCGTAGATACCTAAGTTTAGGAACTACCCTTTGGGTATGTACTTAAATTAGGAAATGTTATAATGTAACTAGTTTGACTAGAGACATTATCTCTATATCAGTGTTTAATCCGATGCGGATAAAACCTTTATATTCTAGAACACTAAAGTGTTTCATTATATAAAGATGATACTGAGATAAATACATTAGATGTAAATAACATAATTTATATTTTGAATATAAATAAAATCTCAAACATATAAATGACAAATAAATAGCTCAAATTGATTTAATCAATAGAGACTTATTTGTGGCATTGTTGTCTAGGACACAATTAAACAAGACTCGTATATCCACACTTTTGAAGAGTGGATACTAGGACTGATTTGACTATTCAAATAAGGTCTACGAATCTAGTTTATTAGGTAAAAACCTAAAATACTATTTACTTGGTAATAGTAAAAGGGCCACCGATCTGTTAGCCCTATTCATGGTGAAGTAAGTGGGCCCATATCTAGCTAGGCTAGATGTGAACATGAATATTTCGTGACCTTAACGGATGTAGCATCACGTTGTGGTTATGTGTTTCTTTTGAAGAACACAGATCGGAAACTTTTGAAGTTTCGACACGAAGAACAAACAGATCGGCTATAGTGTTATTCCGCCACGGTAAGACCGAAATGGAAAATACTTAAGCAGTAAGTTTCATATATAAATGAAAGAGTACGGTGTTCTTTCATGTGAGGACTCCTCCCGAGACACGTCAGTTAGACGGGTGTCTGAACTAAAACCGAATTTGTTGGACATGATAAGGTTTATCACGAGTCGCTCTGAGCTACTATTTCCTTCTACAGGATATGTATTAACAGTGCAAAACTTATTTAGAATAAGGTTCCATATAAATCTGTTTGACAGATATCATATAGGATATGAACAGGGAAGAAACGAGGTTTCTCATTCCTGATAATTTGGGTATGCCAGGCATAGCGTTTGGATGATACCAAACTAAGGACCCAAATTGGATAAGTGCCAATATAGGTTATCCTAAGGGAAACCTTAAGTATAGTACTTGTAAATCTCACATGAGAACAATGTGATTGTTGCTCACCATGCGGTTTTCCTGAGAGGAATACCGATATGCAGTGGTCAGTGGGAGGATAGTGATACTCGATGAAAATCGGAGTAACACTGTTCAAGGCACGAAGTCCTTAATGGAACACAAATAGTTCATCTATGATGAAACTATACCATTAATCTTCAAATACACAAGAACTTCGTAAATCGGATAGAGTCAGAAAACAACCTAGGGTATGGGTTTCTGATCTCACCCCATAATGATGTCAATCTTATGGAGGTGTACCATCCGACTACGTTTAGAGGAAGTGATACGAGGTATCGACTCCATGTTATGGCAAAGTGCCATGAATCCGAAATGAATTCCATGTATGACAACTATTTTGGATACTAGTTGTTGTACCACAAGGCATTGTGCCTATGGTACATTAAACGTCTTCAAGGAAGACATACATGGAAGGCAACATACCAACGTACAAAGCTAGGCTTTTGACGAAAAAGGTATCGTTATCAACATTGTGTTAATAACGGTTCAACCTTTTACCTGTTGCCATGGTAAATCCATTTTAAAAAAAAAAATGCTTGAAAAAACTATATATTTCATTTATGAAATATGTCAGTTATAAATCAAAATCGCTTTCCTGAAAAGGAAACCTTTTGGAGGATGTTTACAACATCCTGACGATTTTATATAACCGACAAACAAGGTTTGCGGGTTATTCGATCCATGTTTGGATCAATGCAAGCATAAGGTTCTTGGAACTGTCGTTTTGAAATAATCATAATGGTTTATGATTTGACTCAAAACGAAATAATTCTTGTGTATATAAGGAGGTTAGTGGGAGATTGCACTAACAGTGAAATTCCCATAAAGCAATTGGTGAAAGCTTGGCTTTCATAAATATTCTTTCATAGAAATTCTCCGTAGAATTCTTGGGGAGTAACACCTTTATTCAAGGAATAAAGATCTACTGGGATAGATTTGGAGTTTGTTAACACTCTTGGGAAATTGTACATTTAAAATGTACTTGTATTGGTGTCTCATACGCTTCGAGCATATGGAGTCACAATCGGGTCAATCCAAGTGATAGTCACTGGATTGAAGTTAAGAACATCTGTTAGTATCTCTGAGAACTAAAGATGCTATCTTTTACTATGGAGAAGGAGAACTTGAAGTGACTGGGATCACTGCAGCAAGTTTCCAAACGATTAAATACTGCGGTACTATAAAGTTTGAATAACGGGACAGTGAGCTGGAAATCTTCCAAGCAAGATAACTGTTGCCGAATAAACAACAAATGCGGATTATTGCTGCAGCTGAGGCAGCAATAGAAGCCATTTGGATCAAAAATAAATCTAATTAGATTAGATATAGTTCTGTGTTAGCAGCTGAGCTAGGCGTCAACAAGCTAAGGAATTAAAGGTCTCATCGACGATCCAGATATATACTTCTATATCATCTGATTCGTTCGGATCATACATCGTGGCGATGTGATGATCGTATAAATCGCGTCAAACGATAATCAAACAAATCCGCTGACGAAAACCTTTCCTCAGCAATTTGAGCGAACCTTACATAGTTCGGGTGTAGTGTAGGACACTCGAGTGACTGGCTATGTGCCAAGTGGGAGATTGTTGGATAATATGACCCATAGCGTCACTATTTGCACAGATCATTGTTTGCTGTAGCAAATTAACTATGTAACAAGGAAATTGCACTCTCGTCATTTGTGATTAGATCACCATAGATATATAAATGAAGAGAGGTCCCTATGATTAGTTCCTGGATTGAGATGATATGAGACAGTATCAGTCCACGAAGGATTAATCATTAAATATCCCTAGCCGTAGTATTATCGAGACTGGACATCGATAATGCGGAATAGGCTAGTATTGCACTTGTGCGCGTTGTGAGGGCACAACGGCATAGTTCTCATATATATAAGTATTGGATACTTGTGCAAGTGCGATAGGAGGTCGTGTTTCACCGATGGTACGGGAAACAGCTTCGCTCTGGATAGACCCTTCGGAATCCCATTGGTATTATGACTAGGTGTCTATGGGAGGCCGAAATCAAGGTAGGTGTGTATAGTCTTAACCTGAGACTTGCATCGCTAATACTTACGACAATCGGTAAACTTTGGTTTTGGTGGTTGGGGGATCTTAACTGGTTCTGTGTTCACCTCTTCTGGGTTTATCAGGAATCGTAGTGTATTGGATGTGACGAGACGGAAGTATCACTCCAGTCATAGTGGAGATGATGTCACGCAGGATAGGATACGGTATTAGTGCTCTTAAGTGATGCGCATCCAATCGTGATATTATGACCAGGTCATGAATATCCGATTATAGAGACTAGTTACCAGACATCCGATATGTGTTTCGGACGGGGCAGACACTTATCCAGCCCCAGCCCTAGCACGTGACTATCCGATACTGGGCCGATATGCACAATACATTAGTATACTACGCTTGATATAGATCTTAAATATTCTTAAAAGGATATGTCCGGAGAATTGGGATGACTTGGTGCTTTGCTAGGAGTTGACCTTGTCTCGTAAATCGTAGTAGAACGTAGTACTTGGTACGTACGTGATTCGGATACTCCGACGACCGTATTTACTGCCAACTTATCCGGAGATCTCATGGGTCGCTTCCCGATAATCCACCGATGACGCACAACTTGCACTCTTGAATAATCTGGGATTATATAGATGAGAGAGAAAATTAATCTAGGATTAATTACGGAGATATTTTATCTAGGATAAAATATCGTCTAGAGAGAGATAACGATTAATTTGGAATTAATCGGTAAATTAATATATTCGATATATTAAACGAAATTAGATTTCGACGCGGAATTAAAATTAGATTTTAATTCGGGCAAACGAGTTAATTTAGAATTAATTCGTTAGCGACGTAAATATAATTTCGCTAGGCCCAATTATTTATTTAAATTCGATTTAATTAACGTCGCGACGTAAGTTCGGTATTTCGGAAATATCGAACCCGAACGCGTGAGTGCACGTGGGCCCACTTTCATTTGGAAACGTGTGGGGCCCACATGACACATGTCATATTATGCATTATTTAATTCTAATGCATTGCATGGAGATAGTGTACAATGCACTCAATGGTTTTGCATGAAAATTGAGTGTTTGACACTCTAAGCCATTGCATGATTTGTGTCATAAGTTTATTATTAATTTAATAAATATTATGGCATAAATATAAATTGATTTTTTGTAACAAAATTCATTTCATTTTAACTCTCTCATCTCTCTCACGCCAAAACAGTGGCTGTTCTTCACTGGTTTTGAACCAGTTTGGGCGTGAACAATAGGGAAGCAAGAGTGGATTTTCATGGTGAAAATTCAAGTGCTAGCACACTTACAAGTCTTGCGAAGGTGGTAGGGAGGTTCGACCATGAGCCGGGATCCATCCAACGAAGCTAGGAGCTGCGTTTCTCATCTCAAAATTCTGTTTTTGGAGGCAGTGGACTGCATGCAGTAAGCTTACATGGCAGTGCGTTTTTTGGGTTCATTTGTCTTTAAATCGACTCTACCAACCAATGTAAGTATTCCGCTATCTTCGTTGGTGTATTCACGCATTATTTCATGTCTTGTTTGATCATGGGACCTTAGAAAAACTCAACAAAAAGTATATAAAATATAGATTTAATTATTATTTCACAAATGTGCTAAATTAAATGAATTAATGAAACTATAAGTGTAAAATGATTGCTTTCTATTTATTAAATGTATAATTTTTAGTATTCATCACACCTCCAACAAGTTTATTACCAATATCTAGTAATTTAAGAGAAAACTAAAAATTCTTATCCAAGTTAATAATTGTTTTATTTCTTTCTAAATTATCAAATAAATAAATTCTCATGTACTGTTTACCATTCTTCTATACACATATAAGACAAAGTACTAATCAATTCATTGTGCCCACAATATTCACAGGTCTTGTTGAAAAAATAGTAATATTTTTATCTTAAAATTATATTAGAGTTCATATCTTTTTGGCAATGAAAGTTTATTTATAAATACAAAAAATATTTTTTTTTTGGATAATACATCTTCAATCTTTTAACGAGCTTTGGGTCAGTGACTCCCAAACCAGTTGGCTTTAGGGCACTAGGTATTAGGACACCCATACAGACTTAATTGCTCAGATCTCATATGTCAAAAAAAAGTGTCTGATTCCCTTAAGCTTTCTCTTTAACCTATATAACGAGTTTTGAGACAGTGACTCTCAGACCAGTTGGCCTGAGGGCACTAAGTATTAAAACACCCATGCATACTAAATTGCTCGAGTTAGAGTAGCTATAAAATCGAACTTATTCACACTTTTTTTTTACAAACTCAAGCTTTATCATTTTACCCGAACATTCACTGCTTGCTGAGGCAAGATGTCTAGTTACTAAGTAAAAATTTGATTATTACTATTAGTATTTTTTAAAACTAACTCAAGCCCTAGTGGTATACATGGACAATCACTGCTTGCTAAGGAAAGATGTCTGGTTACTAAGTAAAAACTTATTTTCTTGGAATGAAAACAGAAATTCCATTACTTTTAAGTCCTACCTCTAAAAGTGTTTAAGGTTTTAAAATAAAAAAATTAAACAGATTACTCTCAGCCAAAAAGGCCGAGAGCAAGGCGTTGCAGCGCAAAAAAGTAGCGCTGCAATGCCATGCATATTGCTGAGCAGCATGCTGCACTGGCAGCATGCTACCCTGATTTTTCCCTAAATATTTGAAACAGAATATTGTATTTCATTAATTATTTTAAAAATAACATTCTTGATATCAACTGGTTAGACCCATTTCCGTTGCGCGGGGCATCGATCCGACCTTAGGGGTTCCACATTTGCCCCAACAGAAAGGTATCAGTAGCAAGGTTTAACCATACAACACATGTTTTTGAATATATACCATAGTAATTTTAATTTAATTATGCATAAGTCATATTGGATATGTATTGCATGTTTTAAATTAAAATTTTGACCTAATTTTGTTAATGACCTGATTGTCATAAATCTCCTATGATTAGGTGATTACTTTATTTAAGTAATAATATTAGTAAACTTGGAGCATTATTGGATGGTCCGTCTTGTCAATACGGAGATGAATGAGTTCTTACTACTTATATCCAAGATCGTCATTAGTGTGAGGGTATAAGTGCTCGGAACTTAGGTCGCTCCGATAAAATATTAGATATAGCGTGATGAGTTAACGCAGTCACCTAATATCTTTATTAGTGTTAGGGTGTACATATGAAGCTCATAAGTGCACATTGAAAAGTATACACTTAGAACACGTCTTAATCTGAGATCGTCATTAGTGTGAGAAAAAAAATGGTTCAGGACTAAACTATGAGTCACATGAAGTGATTGACCTTGGAGGTCTGCCTAATGAGTTTATAACGGCCAAGATCGTCATTAGTATGAGGCTGGAGTAAATATCATGGGATCCACTTTCCGCTATGAAGTTTTGATAGTCAAATTTCTATTTTTCCATTAAGGACGATTACAGAATTACGTAAAGTAGTGAGAGGGCACTAATAGATTTAAAATTCCATAATTAATTAGTATTATTATTTTGAAATGAAACATGTTCTGCTATTGTTTAAAATCTTATCTTATAGATGGCTGTCGTAAATCCATTGATGAGGCTTTTGGTATCTTAAAAAACTAAAAGGAGTCAGAACTATTTCGAATGGAAAATGGACATCCGCCATGTCTTGGAGTTTGAAAAGTTGACATATGTAACTATCAATCCATTGCTTTTTGAAATTGATCCTGACTCCACTCCAGAAGAGCGAGAAAATATTTCAAAATGGAAGGATGATAACCTGAAGGTGAAATCCTATATTTTAGGATCGAGGTACCAGGTGCTAAGACAGTACATAGAGGTACCAGGTGCTTGGACCATGATGCAAACACTCAAGGAGTTGTTCGAGGCAAATCAATAATTAGAAATATATCGGAGGTCTAAGGAATTATTTCATGCTGAACTCAAGGATGGATGAGCTTTCAACATTCATGTTTTGAACATGATCGAACAGATCCGATACTTGGAACGATAGGGCATTGTGATTGATGAATGGCTGGGCCATAATTTAATTATGTCTTCTTTGCTTGGAGCTTATACTGGCTTTATATTAAACTTCCATATGCACTCAATGCAAGCCAACTATGAAGAACTTCATAATATGTCACGCACGACGGAGCAAAGGCAACCCCACTTTGTACCTCCATGATGGAGTTGACTCTTCAAAGACTTCTAGGAAGTCAAAGAAAATCAAAATGGGGAAGAATAAGATATCAAAGAAAAACTCCAAGAAGCGCAAAGGTGTAAGATCGCAAGTAGCTCGTAATCAATGTCTACATTGCAAGAAGTCTTGACACTGGAAGAAGGATTGTCCAAAGCTAGAAGGAAAAGCAAGACCCTCAGGTACGCTTTGTATTTTTCCTATTGTTGATATCTCATTAGCCTTAGATGTAAATAGTGGATGGGTGTTAGACACTGGAAGTCCTACACATATTTACAACTCTATGGAGGTCATGAGGGTCAAAAGAAGGTTGAATCTAGGGGAGATCCAGCTTAGAGTTGGCAATACCGAGATATTGGATGTCAAACGCCATAGGAACAATTCTTCTAGATCTCCCAAATAGATGTAAATTAGATTTACATGACTGTTATTATGTACCCTCACTTATCAAACAAATAATATCACTACCAACATTAGATAAATAGGGATATAAAATAAACATTGAGGATAAAACTTTATGTTTATATGATAAAGAAAATTTATTGAAATGTGAATGTTCTTTATCTAATGGTCACTATGTTTTCGAAATATATAGATATGTCTTTAATGTAGAGGAAAATACAAGTAGGAAATCTGAATTAAATGATACTGAATTATGGCATATGAGATTGGGCTACATAGGTGTGGGACATAGAAACTGGGCGACGCAAGCTGTTATAGGCTCACGGCCTAGTTGGGAGTACGGAGTAGCCCGCGGGGGACTAAACCGGAGAATAATGGAGTCGCCACCTGGTGTGAATCGAGACAAAGATTTAAGGCCACGCTCACCCCTCGCAAAGGAAGACCTCAAACCGTTGGGTTAAGAATGGTCCCTTACTTATGCCACTTGTAATGAAATGATTTGTGCAATAATTTAACCAAGCCTAAGCGACATTCATTTCCAAGGATAATCTACTCCTAAGTTCGCATGCATAAGTACAAGGCTCATATCTAAGTTTGCATATAATCTATGTCCCAATTTGCATACAACCTATTTGCATATAATCTATATCCCAATTTACATACAACCTATTTGCATATAATATATGTCCCAATTTGCATGCATAAAGATAAATTGAAATACGGTAAGCATACAACTTCATGAACATGTTGAATGGGTGAATGCGGAAGTATAAGCAGATAACTACCGTGTAAACATGCATCATGGAAATGAACATGTGATCTTGTGAACACAATAAATGACTAATTGCGAGAACATTAACAATCAAAAAGGTAAATGACAAAATGAGTAACCATGCATGAGATGTGATGGAAGAAGGCCTGTTTATCGTGGGCGTTCGTGCGGCGTTTGTAGCCGCATTCGAACGGTAAACAGAAGGTTCGCGTTCGAGTAGCGTTCATAAACGCGTTCGAACGAACTGAGACAGAAAACATGCGTTCGTGCGGCATTCTGAAACACGTTCGAACGGGGTTACAGCAGTGACCTCCAAAATGTAGTAAACAACATGACACATACGTGAACGGGTGAATAGATGACACCTAATAAATAATAACGGGCTAAAAGGCGCGGAAAAGCATCATGGTAAAGGATTTTAACCCCTCGACATGGAGGACTTTTAATCCAACTTTCTAAGCCCATGCGCTAATAACATAATGCATATAAAAGATAAAGACAACGATATCGGACTTTGTATACCCGATTGAACACATCTTACATTCAACCAAATATACGTCATCCGGCGCGGCAAAGCATCGTGGTAAAGGATTTTAACCCCTCGAAATGAAGGACCTTTAATCCAACTTACTAAGCCCATGCGCTAATAATATAATGCATATAAAAAAAATAAGGACAACGATATCAGACTTTGTATACCTGATTGAACACATCATACATTCAACCGAATATACGTCATCCGGCGCGGCTAAACATCGTGGTAAAGGATTTTAACCCCTCGAAATGGAGGACCTTTAATCCAACTTACTAAGCCCATGCGCTAATAACATAATGCATATATAAAAAAATAAAGACAACGATATCGAACTTTGTATACCTGATTGAACACATCTTACATTCAAGCGAATATACGTCATCCGACGCGGCGAAGCATCGTGATAAAGGATTTTAACCCCTCGAAATGGAGGACCTTTAATCCAACTTACTAAGCCCATGCGCTTTATCTCATCATTACACAAACAAATAACATGCAGAATTTAAATAACGGATAATAAACGATTCAAAATAACATAAAATAAAATATGCGCCGTTTGCTCAAGTGGTACGTGGAGTTATATCCCAAGTACAGACCGCACAACCGTCCATTCGGATTCGGCTACGGAATTTATGTCTGGGTTTCCATCCTATATACCACAAGAGGCGACACATTTTCCATTTTATTAAAGGGCCACAATATGCATCATTCCACAATAATCATGCAAATAAAATTTAATAAACAATAAAATACGAATGAAAATAGATGTGAAAAGTGCCCTCAGGTCTAACCTTTTGTGTCGACTTTTGGAAGCACGTTACACGACGATCGGAAGGGCTAAAACTCCGCAATTCTTCCGGCTTACTGATTTTCCATTTTCCTCGATGTTTCACTGCTCAAGCTACCATTTTTGCTCTGTTTCGCTGCTATTTTGCTGCTGTTTTACTGCTGATTTTTGGTCATTGTGTTTGCTGTATTTAGGCTATTGTTTTGGATGTTTTTGAAGGTTTAAAGTGCAGTTTTTTAGTTACTATTTTAGGGATTAAAAGTGCAGTTTTTAGTTACTGTTTTAGGTGTTTTGGGCTGCTATTTTAAGGGTTAAATTTGCGATAATCACTGGCAGTGGAGGGGGGCTATTCTCGGCAGTGAATGAGGGCAGTGCAGTGGGCTGTTTGGGCGTGCAGTGGAGGGCAGTGCAGGGTCTGTTTTTAGTGTGACTTTGTGGGGGATTTTGTGGCTGTTTGTGAGGCAGTTCATGGTTTGTTTCTTGTGTGAATTATGTGTGGATGAGCTAGAAGGTGGTGTATTCGCAATGTGTTTCTTTTATAGACAAATGGGATGGGTGAATCCTTGCTTGACAAGGAAGGGATTTGTGCATTAAAGGAGGATATGATTTAATGTTATGTAAGGAAAACACAAGATTGATTGGAGATAAAATTTGGTTTGTTTAGGAAGGTCATATAATTAATTTATTTTGTTTAGCCATGATATTTGTTTAGTTAGGAATATAATAATCTTGATTGATTTTAATTAGGCATGACTTTATTTGATATTTATTTTAGTTTGGTATATGATTTTTAGATTTTATTTAATTCCCCATGTGTTAAATATGCATTTTATTAATTTGGATATGTTTTATGGGCTTTGATGGGCTAATTGGGCTTGGGTCACTAGGCTAGCAGCAAAACCAGAAATACCGACACCGTTCGAACGCCGATTCGAACACTACATGAACGCCCACAATCTGCTTGACGTTCGAACGTGGTCACGAACACAACACGAATGAAAACAATGAACTTGTGAAATGAATCTGATGACATACTTATTTTGAATTTCCCCTTCCGACGTCCGTTTCCCGCAACTTAAAAGGTTCTGCCTCTAAATGAGACTCATCATAGGGACTTACATGCAAAAATACAGTGCCTACAGTCGCCCCCACTTTGATGGGACCTGTCCAGTGTGTGACAATGACAATCCTATCAAAGTACTTGCAATGCATTTTTACTTACCTGGCTCGTCAACTGCCGCTTGACTTGCCGTGTGTTGAGTTGAGTTGATTTTTTTGTGAGGTGGTCCATTCCCGAACCGTTACTGTGATGTGGTCCATTCCCGAACCTTGCTCTATTCTTGGATTACCATTCTCGGTTTGTTCATTCTCGGACTCTACTCCATTCTCAGATTACTATTCTCGGCTTGTTCATTCTCGAACTCTGTTCCTTTCTCGTATTGCCATTCTCGGCTAGTTCATTCTCGAACCTGCTCCATTCTCGGATTGCCATTCTCGGCTAGTTCATTCTTAAACCCGCTCCATTCTCGGATTACCATTCTGGGTTTGTTCATTCTCAAACTCTGCTCCATTCTCGGATTGCTATTCTCGGCTTGTTCATTCTCGAATCTTGCTCCATTCTCGGATTGCCATTCTCAGCTTGTTCATTCTCGAACCTCGCTCCATTCTCGGATTACCATTCTCGGCTTGTTCATTCTGGAACTGTGCTCCATTCTCAGAGTGCCATTCTCGGCTTGTTCATTCTCGAACTGTGCTCCATTCTCGGAGTGCCATTCCCGGCTTGTTGATTCTTGAACTGTGCTCCATTCTCGGAGTGCCATTTCTGGCTTGTTCATTCTCGAACTGTGCTCCATTCTCGGAGTGCCATTCCCGGTAAGAATGATACTAATAATGATATGGGCCTCGCCCCCAGAGTGTCATACCGGGCAAGACTGATTCTGATAAAGATGTGGGCCTCGCCCCCAGAGTGCCATACCCGGAAAGACTGATTCTGATGTGGGCCTCGCCCCAGACTGATGCTGATGTGTGCCTCGCCCCCAGAATGATGTGGGCTTCACCCCAAACTAATACTGATATGGGCCTCACCCCTGAGACTCATCCCTAAGACTGAAACTGATATGGGCCTCCACCCTGGGACTCATCCCTGAAACTACTACTCATATATTGCTGATCCTGGTTGGCTCGTCTTTGCCACTTTCTTTTTTTCTTCTTTGAAACCTGTGAATAGAAAACAAAACAAACACAAAAAATAATGCAAAATATGTATGCATGCATGTATGAGTGAATTTTCTATCCCATTGGGTTAGGTCTTCTGCCAATTCCTCTGGTGACAATTCTTCCATTCCTCAGGCAAAGTACAGCTTCAATCTGTCAACATTGATCGGCTTGGTGAACTCGTTCCCTTCCAAATCTGACGGTCTCACTGCTCCTATTTCCCACTTTCTGAATGGCTATCTTATCTTCTCCGCTTACTTCTTTCGAAGATTCCCCGTGTTCTAAATATCACTGAGTATCATAGTAGCAAGGTTTAATGCTTTTGTGAAATGTACCCATGTTGCAGGAAGAGGCTTAGGTAAGTAAACGAAATGAACGTCTTTATTATCGTTGAGAAAAAAGTTCGAACAAGTAAACAAAATCAATGTCTTTATTTAAAAATGCTGGATCAAATAGACTAGGAGGAACAACTCCATCATTCGCAGCACTGCCTTCTTCCTCGGCCTATGGTTCTTCACTGTCATCCATATAAGAAGCTTGGTGGTCGAGGGTTTGGAGGATAAAAGTTTCGGGCAATCCAGAGTTGATCATGTAGGTGGGTGGTGGAACGGAGTGATAGTTTGGTAGAGGGTTTCTGTGTGTGTTGGGTTGTTCTTTTCTTAGGTTGGGTATTTTATGGGAATCCATGAGATCTTGAATTTCATGCCTGAGGCGGGTGCAGTTGTCGGTGTCATGGCCATGTAGCTGATGGAAGTGACAATAAAGGTTCACATTTATGTGTGGCGGTTGGGGGTGTGGAAGTGGTTTGCCTTCTAAGGGTTTCAAGAGTCCTTTCCTGTAACTTTTCAAACACCTTCAACAAAGGTCTACCAAGGTTGGAGAATTGCCTGTTTCTGATGGCAGCGACTTCGGCAGTAGTGGGCTTGGTTTCAGACGGCCCCCCAAAAGTTCTCATATTCTGACTATAAAACTTTCTGTTCTCAGCTTCCTATTCTTCAATGTCCATGACAGTTTCCCTCAGCTGTCGGAAATCAGTGATCATCGAAGTCATCCTCCTCAGTTTACCATAAATAGAGGGCTTGGTGCCCTTAATGATCATCTTGATCTGGTCTTTCTCTGAAGGTCGAGTCTGCATTTTCAAAAGCTGACCTCTCCAGCGGTCTACATAATCTTTAAAGCTTTCCTCTGACTTTTACTTAGTGTTCTCCAAATCACGGAGTGGCTAGTCGATCTCTAAGCCTGTAACACACTGCTTCAGAAAAGCATCAGCTAGTTCCCTCCAATCTTCCTTAACCTTCTTCTCAAGGCTGTGATACAAAACCACAGGTGCCCCCTCGAGTGACATCCCAAACATCTTTTGGACTTGGCGCTGTGATAGGCCCACTGAACTCATGATCGAGACATATTGCCGTAGATGGACCCTCGGGTCTCCATTCCTATTAAACTTGGCCATGTCGGGCATTTTAAACTGAGCCGGTAGCTGTTCCTCAAAGGTCATCACCTCATAGTCAAGTAAGCCTTCGCCCTTACCCTTCATCTTACGGGTAACTGACTCTACCTGATCACAGAGTTTCTGTATCTCGGCCTGAGATCCGGCTATTCTCCCCTCGGCATATTCAGCCATATCATCATCAAAAGCGGGGATGTCATCCCCCAACCTATTCGGAGTCTCCTCACGTCTTACATTCTCAGAGTTCCCCCAGCACGGGGTACAACCATATTTGCCATGGCAGTAGTCAAGGCTTGCAACTATTTGGTAATCTTGGCAAAACCATTCTCCAGTTGGTCCATGCGAGATATCTCATTTTCTGATCCACTCATATTTGTTATCGGCCTTTTAGTGAGTCTTCCCACTTCTCTAACCCAACGGGACTCTATGATATCTTTTATAGACATATAGGGTGTTAACAGTATATATGTATGCATGAGATGCATGCGATACAAGGAATATATCAACTCATTAAAATTTTCACACAAATCGGCCCATCAACATTTTAGAAGCTTTTGGGCTAACTGTCATAGGAGTGAACTCGTCCCAGTTTAAATGGCCCAACAAGTTCACATCTCATGGCAAGAAGTCCAACCGTATCCAAATGATAATGTTCCTAAACACAAATATATAATGGCCCATTGGTGTTTTAGAAGCTTTTGGCCCAATCATCATAAGATACGTTCTTGTCCAAGTTTAAATGGCCCAACAAGCCCATACCTCATGACAAAAGGTCCGAATGGATTCAAACGACAATGTTCCCAAACACAAGCATATAATGGCCCATTGGCGTTTTAGAAGCTTTTGGCCCAATCATCATAAGATATGTTCTTGTCCCAATTTAAATGGCCCAACAAGCCCAAACCTCATGAAAAAAGGTTCGAATGGATCCAAACGACCATGTTCCCAAACATAAGCACAAGTAAATAATTCTTATTAGTTCTACGACTAAGGTTCACATGTGGGTTTTCGGGGGTATGGACAAAGGCTCTCGTGACGAAGGATTACCCACAACTATGTCTCCCCACTCAAGGGTCCGAGCGACCAAGTGAGCGCACCCTTTTTTATACACTAAGGTACATGCCAACGAGCTATGGTGTGTGACTGACTGTCAAATGGATTTCCCGTTGTAGATTCCCCAGAGGAAGGGTGGAGCGAAGTCTCTTAAATACCCAAGCCTCTTAGGCACTTATCGCTTGGTGACAGGAATAAACAACGAGTCCTCCAAATTAGTCCGTCACAATAGGCTACGAGTAGATGATTATCTAGGTGCCTTCACAGCTTTTCCTTATAGAAAGGTAGTGAGTGAAGAAAGACACCAAACCATTACCTAGCCTTAAAAGTGCCTTTGATTAAACCCCTTTCAACCCACTATAGGAACGATTAACTTAAAACACAAATCATAATATTATAAGACATTATTTCGGGGCCGATTCTCTATCCCCAGTGGAGTCGCCAGACTGTGGGACACATAAAATGGGTGACACATGCTGTTCTAGGCTCACGGCCTAGTTGGGAGTACGGAGTAGCCCGCGGGGGACTAAACCGGAGAATAATGGAGTCGCCACCCGTGTGAACCGGGACAAAGATTTAAGGCCGCACTCACCCCTCGCAAGGGAAGACCTCAAACCGTTGGGTTCAGAATGGTCCCTTACTTATGCCACTTGTAATGAAATGATTTGTGCAATAATTTAACCAAGCCTAAGCGACATTCATTTCCAAGGATAATCTACTCCTAAGTTCGCATGCATAAGTACAAGGCTCATATCTAAGTTTGCATATAATCTATGTCCCAATTTGCATACAACCTATTTGCATATAATCTATATCTCAATTTACATACAACCTATTTGCATATAATATATGTCCCAATTTGCATGCATAAAGATAAATTGAAATACGGCAAGCATACAACTTCATGAACATGTTGAATGGGTGAATGCGGAAGCATAAGCAGATAACTACCGTGTAAACATGCATCATGGAAACGAACATGTGATCTTGTGAACACAATAAATGACTAATTGCGAGAACATTAACAATCAAAAAGGTAAATGACAAAATGAGTAACCATGCATGAGATGTGATGGAAGAAGGCCTGTTTATCGTGGGCGTTCGTGCGGCGTTTGTAGCCGCATTCGAACGGTAAACAGAAGGTTCGCGTTCGAGTAGCGTTCATAAACCCGTTCATAAACGCGTTCGAGTAGCGTTCTGAAACGCGTTCGAACGGGGTTAGCAGTGACCTCCAAAATGTAGTAAACAACATGACACATACGTGAACGGGTGAATAGATGACACCTAATAAATAATAACGGGCTAAAAGGCGCGAAAAAGCATCATGGTAAAGGATTTTAACCCCTCGACATGGAGGACTTTTAATCCAACTTTCTAAGCCCATGCGCGAATAACATAATGCATATAAAAGATAAAGACAGCGATATCGGACTTTGTATACCCGATTGAAAACATCTTACATTCAACCAAAAATACGTCATCCGGCGCGGCAAAGCATCGTGGTAAAGGATTTTAACCCCTCGAAATGAAGGACCTTTAATCCAACTTACTAAGCCCATGCGCTAATAATATAATGCATATAAAAAAAAATAAGGACAACGATATCAGACTTTGTATACCTGATTGAACACATCTTACATTCAACCGAATATACGTCATCCGGCGCGGCGAAACATCGTGGTAAAGGATTTTAACCCCTCGAAATGGAGGACCTTTAATCCAACTTACTAAGCCCATGCGCTAATAATATAATGCATATATAAAAAAATAAAGACAACGATATCGGACTTTGTATACCCGATTGAACACATCTTATATTCAACCGAATATACATCATCCGGTGCGGTAAAACATCGTGGTAAAGGATTTTAACCCCTCGAAATGGAGGACCTTTAATCCAACTTACTAAGCCCATGCGCTAATAACATAATGCATATATAAAAAAATAAAGACAACGATATCGGACTTTGTATACCCGATTGAACACATCTTACATTTAACCGAATATACGTCATCCGGCGCGGCGAAGCATCGTGGTAAAAGATTTTACCCCTCGAAATGGATGACCTTTAATCCAACTTACTAAGCCCATGCGCTAATAACATAATGCATATATAAAAAAAATAAAGACAACGATATCAGACTTTATATACCCGATTGAACACATCTTACATTCAACCGAATATACGTCATCCGGCACAGCGAAGCATCGTGGTAAAGGATTTTAACCCCTCGAAATGGAGGACCTTTAATCCAACTTACTAAGCCCATGTGCTTTATCTCATCATTGCACAAACAAATAACATGCAGAATTTAAATAACGGATAATAAACGAATCAAAACAACATAAAACAAAATATGCGCCGTTTTCTCAAGTGGTACATGGAGTTGTATCCCAAGTACAGACCGCACTACCGTCCATTCGGATTCGGCTACGAAATTTATTCCTGGGTTTCCATCCTATATACCACAAGAGGCGACACATTTTCCATTTTATTCAAGGGCCACAATATGCATCATTCCACAATAATCATGCAAATAAAATTTAATAAACAATAAAATACGAATGAAAATATATGTGAAAAGTGCCCTCAGGTCTAACCTTTTGCGTCGACTTTTGGAAGCACGTTACACGACGATCGGAAGGGCTAAAACTCTGCAATTATTTCGGCTTACTGATTTTCCATTTTCCTCGATGTTTCGCTGCTCAAGCTACCGTTTTTGCTCCGTTTCGCTGCTGTTTTGCTGCTGTTTTACTGCTGAATTTCGGTCACTGTGTTTGCTGTATTTAGGCTATTGTTTTGGATGTTTTTGAAGGTTTAAAATGCAGTTTTTTAGTTACTATTTTAGGGATTAAAAGTGCAGTTTTTAGTTACTGTTTTAGGTGTTTTGGGCTGCTGTTTTAAGGGTTAAATTTGCAATAATCACTAGCAGTGGAGGGGGGCTATTCTCGGCAGTGAAGGAGGGCAGTGCAGTGGGCTGTTTGGGCGTGCAGTGGAGGGCAGTGCATGGTCTGTTTTTAGTGTGACTTTGTGGGGGATTTTGTGGCTGTTTGTGAGACAGTTCAGGGTCAGTTTCTTGTGTGAATTATGTGTGAATGAGCTAGGAGGTGGTGTCTTGGCAATGTGTTTCTTTTATAGAAAAATGGGATGGGTGAATCCTTGCTTGACAAGGAAGGGATTTGTGCATTAAAGGAGGATATGATTTAGTGTTATGTAAGGAAAACATAAGATTGATTGGAGATAAAATTTGGTTTGTTTAGGAAGGTCATATATTTAATTTGTTTTGTTTAGTCATGATATTTGTTTAGTTAGGAATATAATAATCTTGATTGATTTTAATTAGGCATGACTTTATTTGATATTTATTTTAGTTTGGTATATGATTTTTAGATTTTATTTAATTCCCCATGTGTTAAATATGCATTTTATTAATTTGGATATGTTTTATGGGCTTTGATGGGCTAATTGGGCTTGGGTCACGAGGCTAGCAGCAAAACCAGAAATACCGACACCGTTCGAATGCCGATTCGAATGCTACACGAATGCCCACAATCTGCTTGACGTTCGAACGTGGTCACGAACACAGCATGAATGAAAACAGGGAACTTATGAAATGAATCTGATGACATACTTATTCTAAATTTCCCCTTCCGACGTCCGTTTCCCTCGACTTCTGCGACTTAAAAGGTAGTGCCTCTAAATGAGACTCATCATAGGGACTTACATGCAAAAATGTAGTGCCTACAATAGGTATTAGACGTCTATCCAAATTGGTAAAGGATGGTTTGATTGAAAATCTTACCTTAGAATCTTATCTGATTTGTGAGTCATGTATCCAAGGAAAGATGACAAAGGCCCAATTTCTTGGTGTTGAACACCATGATAGAGATTTATTGAAACTAATACACATCGATGTGTATGGTCCATTAAATCGTACCGTTCATGACGGTTCAACATACTTCGTGACTTTTATGGATGATAAGTCTAGATATGGATATGTTTATTTGATGAGACATAAGTCGGAAAAATTTGACAAGTTCAAAATATTTCGAAACGAAGTAGAACAATAAACCAATAAATTCATCAATTATCTTATATTAGATCGAGGCGGTGAATACATGAGTGAAGAATTCAGAAGTTATTTAAGGGAGAATGGAATTCTTGCCCAATATATCCCACTAGAAACACCTTAACACAATGGCGTGTCTGAGCGTAGAAATCATACTTTATTGGATATGGTGCGATCCATGATGAGCTATATAGATCTTCATTATTACCTTTGGGGTTATGTTTTACTTAATGCTGCCCACACACTTAATAGGGTTTCATCGAAATCTATTTCTACGACCCCTATAAGATATGATTTGGTAGAAATCCAAGTCTTATATATTTAAAGATTTGGGCGCACCCATGGGGTATAAATATAGGTTCGTTGGATATTCTGATAATTTCATGAGATATCAATTCTAAGATTCTGAGCAACGAAATGTATTTGTTGTTCACTTTGCCACTTTTCTTGAAAATGAATTTTTAAGAGAAAGTGGGAATTATAGAACGATTGAACTTGATGAGTTTGATCCCAACAATAAGGAACCTGAGATGGAACCAGGGATCTAAATAGGTGAAGGATCTACAACACAGGTTCTATGTAAGTCGAATAGAATAACAAAGCCTTCTGAGAGATTGTTTTTAACATCTGATATGAGCCTTGATGTTTTCCTCTTGGAGGAAACATATCCGACTATGTATAAAGAGGTGATATTGGAAAATGACAGGAAGCCATGAAGTCCAAGATGGATTCTATGCATGACAATCAAGTCTGGGACTTAGTTGAACTTCCTGAATGAGTTAAACCTATTGGTTGTAAATGGGTTTATAAAAGGAAGCGAGGGCCCGATGGAAAGGTGGAAACCTTTAAGGTCCAGCTGGTAGCAAAAAGTTACACTCAACGTCCTAGGATTGACTATGAAGAAACTTTTTCACCAGTAGCCATGCTAAAATCCATTAGGATTCTTTTATCCATTGCTGCATATCTCGACTATGAGATATGTTAGATGGATGTGAAAATCGCTTTCCTAGATGGATTCCTTGAGGAGAATATCTATAAGGAACAACCAGAGGGTTTCGTATCCAGTGAGACTTCAAACTTGATTTGTAAGCTCCAAAAGTCCATTTATGGACTTAAACATGCATCCCGAAGTTCGAATCGTCGTATTAATGAGATAATTAGATTATTTGGATCATCAAGAATGAAAAGAACCGTGTGTTTATAAGAAAGTTAGCGGGAGCATGATAGTTTTATTAGTCTTGTATGTAGATGACATCCTTATCATTGTGAATGATATAAGATTGATGCAAAATATGAAAGCCTACATTTGCAAGAACTTCTCCATGAAATATATGGGTGAAGCTTCCTATATACTAGGTATAAGGCTCTACCGGGAGAGAGTTAGGAAGCTTATAGGGTTGTCCCAATAGACGTACATAGATAAGATGCTGGAAAGGTACAGTTTTGTTGGTTTCTATAATATGTCCCAAGGAAAGATTAAGCATACATGAAATACAACAAAGAATATATATAAAAGATGAAGTATGGCGGAATCATACTTACCAATCTCTTGTGATGAAGAAAGATCAAGCCAAGATGGAAGCTCCAAGGTAGATTAGGTTCGGCCAAGGAAGACAAGAAGAGGAAAGCTCCAAACTTTGTGTATTCCTTGCTCTATGATGGTTTCCCTATCACCTCTTTTGATCCCTTGAAGGTGCTAGCCTTGCATGTTCCAAACATCAACCTTTTCTTCAAGCTTTTGGCAACCAAATTTGAAGAAGATGAAGACCAAAACTGCATGCAGTTTTCGGTCAAGAATGAGTGAGAGAAGAGATTTTCTTAATTGATTTTGATACCAAAAATCAATTTATATTTATGCCATAATATTTATTAAATAATAATAAATCTATGACACAAGCCATGCAAAGGCTTAGAGTGTCAAACACTCAAATTCCATGCATAACATTTGAGTGTAATATACACTATCACCATGCAATGCATCATCAATAAAATAATGCATATAATGACATGTGTCATGTGGGCCCCACACGTTTCCAAATGAAAGTGGGCCCACGTGCACTCACGCGTTCGGGTTCGATATTTCCGAAATACCGAACTTACGTCGCGACGTTATTTAAATCGAATTTAAATAAATAATCGCGCCTAGCGAAATTATTATTTACGTCGCTAACGAATTAATTCTAAATTAACTCGTATGCCCGAATTAAAATCTAATTTTAATTTCGCGTCGAAATCGAATTTCGATTATTATATCGAATATAATAATTTTATCGATTAATTCCAAATTAATCGTTTTCTCTCTCTAAACAAGGTACTTTATCCGAGATAAAGTTTCTCCGCAATTAATCCAAGATTAATTAAGTCCGAATCAAATATCATAGGTGAATCTTCAGGAAGCGACCCAAGAGATCTCCGGATATGTTGGCAGTAAATACGGTCGTCGGATAATCCGAACACGCACGTACCTCGTACTACTACGTTCTCACCGATTCACAAGACAAGGTTGGCTTCTAGCAAAGCGCCATGTCTACCCAATTCTCCAGAAATATTCTTATAGGAATATAAGATCTATATCAAGCGTAGTATACCGTAGTATTGCGTACATCGATCCAGTATCGATGATCACATGCTAGGCCTGGGGCTGGAGATGTGTCTGCCCCGTACGAAACATATATCGGACATCAAACAGCTAGTCTCTTTAAATCAGACAATCCTGACCTAGTCATATTGTCCCGACGGTTGCAACCTTTTATAGAGTACTAGTTCTGTGTCCTGCGTGATCATCACCTCCATATGTCTGAAGCGATACTTCCATCTTGACATCACATCCAGTACACTACGATTCTCGATAAACCCAGAAGAGGTGTACACAGAACCGGTTAGGGTCCCCAACCACCAAAACCAAAGTTTACCGATTGTCGCAAGTACTAGCGATGTAAGTCTCAGGTTAAGACCATATACACCTACCCTGATGCGGCCTCCCATAGACACGCAGACATACTACCAATGGGATTCCGCGGGGTCTATCCAGAGCGAAGCTGTTTTCCGTACCATCGGTAAAACACAACCTCCTATTGCACTTGCATAAGTATCCAATACTTAAAATATGAGAACTATGCTGTTGTGCCCTCACAACGTGCACAAGCGCAATACTAGTCTATTCCGCATTATCGATGTCCAATCTCGATAATACTCCGACTAGGGATATTTAATGATTAAACTTTTATAGATTGATACTGTCTCATATCATCTCAATCCAGTATTAATCATATGGACTTTCGCCATTTATTAGTCAAAGTAAATAATATTACAAAACGGCAAAAGGCAATTTCATAATCACATAGTTAATTTTGTACAATAATACAATATCATTTACAAACAGTGACGCTATGGGACATAATGTCTAACAATCTCCCACTTGGCCTATAGCCAGTCACTCAAGCATCTAATACCCGAACTATGTATGTGTCGTTCAAAAACTTGCTGAAGAACAGCCTTCGTCAGCGGATCTGCAATGTTGTCATCTGATGTGACCTTCTCGACCTTTACATCGCCACGATGTATAATCTCCCGAATCAGATGGTAACGTCGAAGAACATGCTTGGACCTTTGATGAGACCTTGGTTCCTTAGCCTGTGCTATAGCCCCGTTATTGTCACAATACAATGGAACGGGCTCAGCTGCTAACGGAACTACCCCTAATCCGATTAGGAACTTTCGGATCCAAACTGCCTCCTTTGCTGCTTCAGATGCAGCGATGTACTCCGCTTCTGTTGTTGAATCGGCAACAGTATCTTGCTTGGAAGATTTCCAGCTCACTGCTCCGTTATTCAAACAAAAAATGTACCCAGATTGCGACTTGTAGTCATCTTTGTCGGTTTGGAAACTTGCATCGGTATACCCAGATACCGCAAGTTCTCCACCTCCATAAATTAAGAAAGCATCCTTAGTTCGTTTAAGATACTTAAGGATGTTCTTAACTGCTATCCAGTGACCTTCACCTGGATCGGCCTGATAGCGGCTGCACATGCTCAAAGCATATGAGACATCAGGTCGTGTACATATCATAGCATACATGATCGATCCGACTGCCGAGGCGAACGGTATCCGACTCATGTTGTCCCTCTCTTCCTGAGTCTTAGGACACATGTCTTTAGACAGAGAGGTACCTCGTACCATTGGAACCAATCCCCTCTTGGATTGTTCCATGTTGAATCGCTTCAACACTTTATCAATGTATGTACTCTGGGAGAGTCCAAGCAGCTTTCTAGATCTATCCCGGTAGATTTTTATTCCAAGAATAAAGGCTGCTTCTCCCAGATCTTTCATGGAGAATTTTAATGAAAGCCAAGCTTTCACCGACGTCAGCATGGGAATGTCATTGCCTATAAGCAATACGTCGTCGACATAAAGGACAATAAAAGTAAGTGCTCTCCCACTAACCTTCTTGTATACACAAGGGTCATCCGCGTTTTGCACGAAATCATATTCCTTTATGATCTCATCAAAACGCTGATTCCATGACCGTGATGCTTGCTTCAATCCATAAATGGATCGATTTAACTTACAAACCTTGTTTGCAAGTCTAGGTACGATAAAACCGTCAGGCTGTTGCATATAAACATCCTCCAAAAGGTTTCCGTTAAGGAAAGCGGTTTTAACGTCCATCTGCCATATCTCGTAATCGAAATATGCAGCTATTGCAAGCATTATCCGAATGGATTTAATCATGGCAACGGGTGAGAAGGTTTCGTCATAATCAATACCATATTGTTGACGATACCCCTTCGCTACAAGCCTAGCTTTGTACGTTTGTACGTTGCCATCCATGTCGGTCTTCTTCTTGAAGATCCATTTGCATCCAATAGGCTTCACACCTTCTGGTGCATCAACCAGTGTCCAAACTTGGTTGGCGTACATGGAATCCATCTCGGACTTCATGGCTTCTTGCCATAAAGCGGAATCGATATTTTGTATCGCTTCCTCATACGTAGCCGGCTCATTATCCTCAATAAGATTAATATCTACATGAGGTGAGATCAGGAACCCATACCTCTCAGGTACTGTTCTCACTCTCTCCGACCTACGCGGTCCTTGTGTATGTGAAGTTTGTGGTACAGACTCATCCCGGATGGTCTGTTCATGTTCCGTCGTTGATTCATTGCCAGGAACAGTATCACTACGATCTTCATCGAGTTCTACTTTCCTCCCACTTACCACTGCATTTAGGAATTCCTTCTCAAGGAAAACCGCATGTAGAGCAACAAATACTTTGTTCTCTTGTGGGTAGATAGAAGTAATATCCTTTGGTTTCCCTAGGATATCCTACGAAAAGGCATTTATCAGATTTGGGTTCAAGTTTGGTACCTTCCAAACGTTTAACATATGCCCAGCATCCCCAAATCTTCAGGAAAGAGAAACCTGGTTTCCTTCCTGTCCATATCTCATATGGAGTCTGTTCAACAGACTTCGACGGTACCTTATTCAAAATAAGTATAGCACTGTTTAATGCGTATCCCCAGAAGGATATTGGTAGCTCAGTGCGACTCATCATTGACCTTACCATGTCCAACAAGGTGCGGTTTCTCCGTTCGGACACACCGTTTAATTGCGGTGTTCCAGGAGGAGTCCACTGTGAAAGAATACCATATTCTTTCAAGTAATCTTGAAACTCATAACTTAAGTATTCGCCACCTCGGTCTGACCGTAATGTCTTAATACTCTTCCCTGTTTGTTTTTCCACTTCGTGTCGAAACTCTTTGAATTTCTCAAAAGTTTCCGACTTGTGTCTCATAAGATACACATAACCGTAACGAGATGCATCATCTGTAAAGGTTACGAAGTAGTGAAATCCACCTCTAGCCTGGCTAGACATGGGCCCGCATACGTCAGTATGAACAAGAGCCAACAGTTCTGTGGCACGTTCACCTTTACCGCTAAAAGGTGATTTAGGCATTTTGCCTAAAAGACAAGATTCGCAGACGTCATATGAATTGGGATCAAATTCGTCCAAGTACCCACTCTTCGAAAGTGTGGATATGCGAGTCTTGTTGATGTGTCCCAGACGACAATGCCACATATAAGCTTCATCTTTTAGATTACTTCTTTTGAGCCTTTTGTTTGTCATTTTAGGAGATTTATTTATATTCAAAATATAAAGACCGTTATTTGCAACAGCTGTGCAAATTTCTGCATCATTTTTATATAAATAACACCCAGTGTTCCTGAATACAAAAGTGTAACCTGCTGGGTTAACAAGGATACAGATATAATATTCCTAGTTAAACTAGGTACAAAATAACAGTTCAAAAGTTTAAGTTCATGCCCTGAGGGCAGTTCTAAAACAAAAGTCCCTACGGCCAAAACAGCAACTGGTGTTCCGTTTCCAACCCGTAGATCCATCTCCCCGGATGCCAGCACCCTGCTATCCTGCAGATCCTGCACATCAGTACAAATATGAGCACCACAACCAGAATCAAAAATCCAATTTTTAAAACTAGAAGTATTCATATTTATCTCAATAACAAACATACCAGAAGCGATAGCCTTGCCATCCTTGATATCCTCCTTCTGCCCTTTGCCCATTCGGCAGTCACGTTTCCAGTGACCCCTCTTGCCGCAGTTGAGGCAGATGTCGTGAGATTTGTCCTTTGGCTTCCTAGAAGCCACTGTCAACTTGCCTTTGCCCTTTTTCTTGAACTTCTTCTTCCTTGCACCTCCAATTGCCTTGGGGCCACCCTTTGGCGCATGAGAGGTCGATGCAAAATGCGCCTCGCGCTTGCTCCCCTTTAGGAGTTCCCTTTCGGACTCCTTCAAGATAGATAACAGCTCTCCAAGAGTGTCATCTGTATCCATCAACTTATAGTTGACTATGATTTGTTTCCAAGTATCAGGAAGTGACTGCAAGATCATATCTATAGTCAGCTCAGCCTCCAAGACTATTCCCATATTGGCCAACTCATCAATATCGGCGATCATTTGAGTCCCATGGGCTTCAACTGATGCGCCATCTGTCATCCGGGAGCGGAAGAGTTTCCTTACTAGCTCGTACCTCTTCATCCGCTTATTGGTGCGGTGAAGATCACGCAATCTTGCCATCATGTTATAGGGATCCAAGTCCCTATTCTGGCGTCTGAAATGCTGGGTCATTGCAGCTAGCATAACTGACTGAGCTTGGTCACAATCATCACTATGAGTCTTCCATAACTCTAGCTCCAGTGGCTCAGTGGGTTTAGGCGGGAGAGGTCTCTGAATAGTATACAGTATCCTCTCAGCCCCAAGCACTATCTTGAGGTTCATTTCCCAGTCGGCAAAGTTTGTCCCTTTGAAGACATTATCACCCATGATTATGTCGCGGATATTACCTTTGCCAGTCATCTTGACAACTATAGTCCAACTATAAAGTCAACGATGTTATGGGTACAGTCAAACTGTTAAAAAAAATAACAATATATTAGTCCAACTAATTTTAAATATTGACGAAAATGATTTTGAAAGACGCGTAAGGCTAAGTATCTGAACGAAATTGTAAATTCAATAATAGCCTCCCACTATTTTCTTCAAGTTTCTAACCCTCTGTAGACAACTCGGGAAATCTAATTTCCTAGTGGGCTAGGATCCCGTTAAATAACACACAACCTTGACTTTGGCCAACAAGTTGTATGATATTTAACTAGGTAGATCTCGAAGATCAATTGGATCCCATCCAATTCCTAGATCCGGTAGGTGGACATCCAAGTCCGAAACATATATATCTAATACATATGTCAATGTCCAATACATTTTCCTAACCATTTCCTCTGAATCAACTAAGCCTTGGCTTTGGCACAACAAACCTAATGATTCCAGTTAAGCGGGACCCATTGACAAGGAAAATTTCGTAATCAATGTCGATGGACAAGAAGTGATCTTGACTTTGGCCAACAAATCACAACTTGGACAGGACACCGATGTGGAACAAAACTCTCATGATTCAAACACATCCTCAATTGACAAAGGTCTTGACTTTGGCCAACAAACCAATGCCAATTTCGGATCTTGAGAAAGAATCATTCAACGGAAGGAAAATTGCTTAATATTGTTTGAGGGATTTTTCGCGTAATTGGCAACCAATTAATTTATCTTTGTTAGGTCTCATCATCATACACCCTTAAGCATGCTTCTAAAACATCATAAAGCGCGTAAAGTAAAGTAATAGTGATATGCGGATGGATATATAAACAACTTGTTCCTAGAACAAATCACTCCCTTTCCTCTCCCCGCTAGCACTATTCTACTACTACCCAATCACATAATACAATAAGAGAAACCTCATTTACATTGAGGGGAATTAGGTGAGAAGAGAATACAAAGAGATAAAGAGATAAGGCTGGACACGCAGGTCCAATTTATAAATTCCAAATTTACAATAACTTCTAAAATTACCCTTTCCCTTCTAATATCCATCCGATATACACTATTCATTCATCACATACATATATATTCAAACAAGACATGTTTTTACAACCAATCTAATCCAATTAATTAGTCTTTGTTAAAGTGATCATCCAATGTTCAAACAACGGTTTGATTTTGTGCGAGTCCAACTCGATTGAGAATAAGTACATAAGGTACGAATTCGCGAATTATATCGAACTACTTATTAAATCTAATTTAATTCGTATTCAATACTAATTCAATTATTTAATTCCAAATTAAATGTTTACACTTTTAATATGCTTTAAAGACTTAGATTCTAAATCTAATCCTATTGGGTCTCAAAGCCCAACTAACATCCAATGTTGAATTTAATTCAAGTCAAATGGGCTTAGAATTGATTTATTAAGGCTTGGGCTTTGGTCAATGTGGGTCAAACCCAATTACCAAGCCCAAATAAGGAATCACCCTTAAGTGCCATAAAACCAATTTTAAGCCCATAAGGCCCAATTAAATTATTAAAGCCCATTAATTAAATTTTAATATTCCAAACATTAAAGTCCAATTAATTAAAGTGTAATACCAAGATTAATATATTAAACCAAATATTTCAAAAATACCCATTTAATTTATTAATCATCAATTTTTCAAAATAAATGTCCAACATTATTTTAACAAAAATCAACTCTTTTACATGTCCTATGTATTCGGCCAAGGTGAGTTTTTTTGTGTCGATTTGTTTTTCAATCCGATTGAATTATTAATCTACGTCCCGTACACGTTCTAAGTCATCCAATGATCTTAAACACAAAAATTTCAATCCACTCCAAGTAGCAACACATTCGGCCAAGGCATGAATTTGGGGAAAAAATCATCCAATGCATTTTTCATAAAATTGATTCCATATAACATCATGTATATACATGCAAGCATACTTATTAATCAAATTTCACAAGAACATGCTTTAATCATTTTGTCACCATTCGGCCAAGTCAAAATTTTGGGGAAAAATCATCCAATGCATTTTTCATAAAATTGATTCCATATAACATCATGTTATATACATGCAAGCATACTTATTCATCAAATTTCACAAGAACATGCTTTAATCAATTTTGTCACCATTCGGCCAAGGTCAAAATTTTGGGGAAAAATCATCCAATGCATTTTTCATAAAATTGATTCCATATAACATCATTATATACATGCAAGCATACTTATTCATCAAATTTCACAAGAACATGCTTTATCAATTTTGTCACACCATTCGGCCAAGGTCAAAATTTTGGGGAAAAATCATCCAATGCATTTTTCATAAAATTGATTCCATATAACATCATTCTATATAATGCAAGCATACTTATTCATCAAATTTCACAAGAACATGCTTCAACCAATTTTATCAAATTTTAACCTAAAGTATTTCATGCTTAACCATGGCTCAATGATACCATTGTTGGTTTCTATAATATGTCCCAAGGAAAGATTAAGCATACATGAAATACAACAAAGAATATATATAAAAGATGAAGTATGGCGGAATCATACTTACCAATCTCTTGTGATGAAGAAAGATCAAGCCAAGATGGAAGCTCCAAGGTAGAGATAGGTTCGGCCAAGGAAGACAAGAAGAGGAAAGCTCCAAACTTTGTGTATTCCTTGCTCTATGATGGTTTCCCTATCACCTCTTTTGATCCCTTGAAGGTGCTAGCCTTGCATGTTCCAAACATCAACCTTTTCTTCAAGCTTTTGGCAACCAAATTTGAAGAAGATGAAGACCAAAACTGCATGCAGTTTTCGGTCAAGAATGAGTGAGAGAAGAGAGATTTTCTTAATTGATTTTGATACCAAAAATCAATTTATATTTATGCCATAATATTTATTAAATAATAATAAATCTATGACACAGCCATGCAAAGGCTTAGAGTGTCAAACACTCAAATTCCATGCAAAACATTTGAGTGTAATATACACTATCACCATGCAATGCATCATCAATAAAATAATGCATATAATGACATGTGTCATGTGGGCCCCACACGTTTCCAAATGAAAGTGGGCCCACGTGCACTCACGCGTTCGGGTTCGATATTTCCGAAATACCGAACTTACGTCGCGACGTTATTTAAATCGAATTTAAATAAATAATCGCGCCTAGCGAAATTATTATTTACGTCGCTAACGAATTAATTCTAAATTAACTCGTATGCCCGAATTAAAATCTAATTTTAATTTCGCGTCGAAATCGAATTTCGATTATTATATCGAATATAATAATTTTATCGATTAATTCCAAATTAATCGTTCTCTCTCTCTAAACAAGGTACTATATCCGAGATAAAGTTTCTCCGCAATTAATCCAAGATTAATTAAGTCCGAATCAAATATCATAGGTGAATCTTCAGGAAGCGACCCAAGAGATCTCCGGATATGTTGGCAGTAAATACGGTCGTCGGATAATCCGAACACGCACGTACCTCGTACTACGTTCTCACCGATTCACAAGACAAGGTTGGCTTCTAGCAAAGCGCCATGTCTACCCAATTCTCCAGAAATATTCTTATAGGAATATAAGATCTATATCAAGCGTAGTATACCGTAGTAGTATTGCGTACATCGATCCAGTATCGGATGATCACATGCTAGGCCTGGGGCTGGAGATGTGTCTGCCCCGTACGAAACATATATCGGACATCAAACAGCTAGTCTCTTTAAATCAGACAATCCTGACCTAGTCATATTGTCCCGACGGTTGCAACCTTTTATAGAGTACTAGTTCTGTGTCCTGCGTGATCATCACCTCCATATGTCTGAAGCGATACTTCCATCTTGACATCACATCCAGTACACTACGATTCTCGATAAACCCAGAAGAGGTGTACACAGAACCGGTTAGGGTCCCCAACCACCAAAACCAAAGTTTACCGATTGTCGCAAGTACTAGCGATGTAAGTCTCAGGTTAAGACCATATACACCTACCCTGATGCGGCCTCCCATAGACACGCAGACATACTACCAATGGGATTCCGCGGGGTCTATCCAGAGCGAAGCTGTTTTCCGTACCATCGGTAAAACACAACCTCCTATTGCACTTGCATAAGTATCCAATACTTAAATATATGAGAACTATGCTGTTGTGCCCTCACAACGTGCACAAGCGCAATACTAGTCTATTCCGCATTATCGATGTCCAATCTCGATAATACTCCGACTAGGGATATTTAATGATTAAACTTTTATAGATTGATACTGTCTCATATCATCTCAATCCAGTATTAATCATATGGACTTTCGCCATTTATTAGTCAAAGTAAATAATATTACAAAACGGCAAAAGGCAATTTCATAATCACATAGTTAATTTTGTACAATAATACAATATCATTTACAAACAGTGACGCTATGGGACATAATGTCTAACAAGTTTTACTCTGCAAGGCAGCAAATGTACCATTCCGATACGACATACATCTTTTGAAGAAAATGACACCTCGAACTAAGGAAGAAAGAATTAGGATGTCTAACTTGTCATATGCTTCTTGAATTGGAAGCATGATGTATGTTGTGCTATGTACAAGACTTGACATCAGTTTTGGCATCAATGTGACTAGCCGATATCAATCTGATCCAGGTAATTATCATTGGACAACCGTGAAACATATCCTGAAATATCTTATGGGTAATAGGGATAAGTTTTTGATATATTAAGAAGATGAGCTGCAAGTTAAGGGTTATACAAACTCCAACTTTTTGGGAGATCCAGATGATAGAAATCTACATTAGGATACATATTTACCCTTAACGGTGGTACAGTTAGTTGGAGATGTTCAAAGTAATGCTCAACAGCTGATTCCACCACTGAGGCAGAATTTATAGCGACTTCACAAGCTGCTAAAGAAGCTGTAGAACTTGGCATTGTGCCTAGTATTAAGGATTCGATCCTATTGTACTGTGATAATAGCGGAGCCATTGTGCAGGCTAAGGAGCCGAGGGCGCATTCCAAGTCTAAGCACGTGGAAAGGAAATACCGCATAATTAGAGAGATTATTAAACGAAAAGACATTATGGTCTTGAAGGTTCAAGGACTAGACAACATAGTAGACACGCTTACTAAGGCCTTATCTCCTAAGTTATTCGATAAACATGTGGAGGAGATGAGACTGCGATACTATCTAGATTGGTACTAAGTAAGTGGAAGTTTGTTGGAGTTGGTGCTTGGAGTGCCAATCCGAATAATGTATTGTATATTTTTTTATTTATTAATAAAATAACTATATTTTTATTTCATACCTTATTAATGGTATTGTCATTATGCATATTAGATTGATGTATAAATATGCTAAGAATGACATCGACCTTATAATAGTCTTGTAGTAATACTGGACACTAGGTGGTCCGACATTGGGATTAGTATTACTATTATAAAATATTCTTAAAGTAAATATTCCTAGTCATTGGTTTTGGAATACGATCGAATTCCTATAACCTATAAGACAACATATCGTATATTGAAATTGGAGTTCCAATGGTTTAAACCTAATATATCATGAGCTTCGAAAGCTCGTATAGACGTGTGGGTATTGATTGGACCGAATACTGAATGACTTATAAGTGATTCCTAATAGTAGGAAGTACACACCACTATTAATAGGAATCTTCTCGAGTTGAGTAGCATATGTGATCCTTTGACTATAGGATATCATTAATTTTATGTGAGATCATCTACACTTTGATGCCATGTATGTCAGAAACCTTTCATGGTCCGACCTCTAGATGTTCGTTGAGTGTGGACCGATGCACTCGTTAATCAAGTGCGAATCAAGATAGAATTCATCGGCCCGTATGTGTACCATAAGGGGTTTAGGTATCCATGTAAGTAAGTCACGATTCTTAAAAATTTGGCCAAAGTTGATCACTTAAGGTGGATTGCATCAGTGGTAAAGAATCGTGGACATGTCGACATGAGATGTGCGCCTCGAAAACTTGACGGTATACTCTATGTTTCCTAAGCACAACTTGGATAGCCTACGACAGAGGGATTGTTAAATATATATGATGACCTCGAATTGTATAGTTCATAAAGGTCATTCGTATTCTTCGCGAATTGGAGGTGGCCGAATTGCGTACATATTAGATAGGTTTATATGACAAACGTGTCTGAACTTAGAGAGTCCCAATGTGAAGTGTACTCGTTGAGCACTTGGGCAGTCGATTATTTTTAATAAAAGATAATATTCGATATTATAATTATCAACTAAGATAATCAAATGATATTGGATAACATTGATTATTTATTTTGACCTAATTAGATTAATTCAAAATTTACACAATGGCTTTATCATAATTTCATAATTATCTCTACCGTTTGAGGATATTATGGTAATTACAAGTATGTAATTATATGTGTTTTTGGCTTGATTTAATTGGATTAAATCAAAGTGACAAACATTGAACTAATCCATTTCCTAATCTTTGTCTTGATTTGATTAGATTTAATCAAAGTGGTAGACAAAGGTGATTAGTCACACATAATTATATATATTTAGACAAATTAGATTTAGCTTACATAAAAATTGATTAGAACTTTTATTAATTAAAAATTGCCTAAGTTTTGCTATAAATAGCAAGCTTTAGGAAGGTTTTAATTAAGCATAAGAAAGCTAAAACAAGCAATTCCTAGAGAAGTTAGCCTAAGTTAGAGAAGTGTTTAGAGAAGTTTTGTGAGGTCTCTACATCATTTCTTCTAGGAGAAATCAAGATTGGATCTTGGAGTGAAACTTGCTAGCATTAGAATCAAGATTGTATCTTGGAGTGGAGCTTGCAAACTTTGGAAGTTCTTCAACCATTTCAAAAAAGAGAATGAGATTGGATATTTGCATCAAGCTTGCTAGGTAAGTTTGAACTTCTCTAAAACGATGTTCTTCATTAGTGAGTTTTTCATTAGTGAGACATATGGTGATAAATTTTTTGTTGGATGCATAATTACATAGCTTAATGTTGAAATAAGGCTAATAAATTTGTTAGGATGCTTTTGAAGTATAAACACAATATGTTTGTAATTAGGTCAAAGATGTTCATGTTGGATTTGGTGTTAGGGTTGGTGCTCGGAGTGCCAATCCGGATCGTATTTATGTCCGATTCATGAATACGAGCGATTCCATTTTCCATAATATTACTTATTTAATGGTAGCACCTCTTGTCTTTTATACATATATTTGATCTAATTGCAATTAGATATCTAATTACGATTAGATTGAAACTAAATCTGATTTAGTGATACATGTATATTAGAAAAAGACCCTAGGATTTATAACGTAGTGCACAGTTACAACGTAGTTTGTAATTGACATTGGGATGCGTCACTATAAGATGTATATCCTTAAATAAAATTCCTGGTCAAGATTTACTAACATGGGTCGGTTAGTAAAATCTGTTGAGACCAGTACATGTCGTATATCGTGACTTGGTCTGATGGTTTATCCCAATGAACCATGAGTCTCGGGAGACTCGTATAGACATATAGGTGTTTATTTTGTAAACACTGAACGACTCACTGAAGATTTCCTAATAGATGGTACATCAACGTCAATAGGAATCTTCTCGAGTTGAGCAAGCATTGTGGTCCTTCGACTTGAGATACCACTGTGGATATATGAGTTATCCTCCATACTTTGATGGCAGTCACGTCACTGATCTATTTAGATCAGACCTCCGCTTGTTCGTTGGGTGTGGACTGATGCTCATGATATCTTATGCATATCAAGATAGAATATGTCAGTCCTGTGTACAGGGCATATGTATCCTGCACGTGTTTGCGATCTAGTAAATCCATGGCCGTGTTATAACTTCGGAAGCTTGTTCCGAGTGTTATTTAGAGATCGTAAATTTGAAAAGTCGACTATATTATACCGAACGAATTTGACATTTTTATCTATATCCCAGGTATAATATGGATAGCCTGTGACAGAGAGATTATACGTATGCAAAGACCTCGACTTGCATAGTTTAGCGAGATTATCCGTGGTGGTCATAATTCATGAGTGGGTGAATTATGGACACGAAATTGGATTTCGTGATGGATAAACCTAAACTTAGAGAGTCCCACAATATGAAGTGTACTCGTTGAGCACTTGGGCAATGCATTATAAATAATATAGATTATTCATAATACTTCAACGGATTAAATGAGTTAATTCGAATCGTTTAATCGGTTAAACGATAACACATGCATAAGGGCATTTTTAGTCAATCGTAATTAATATGTATTTGTATTTGATACAAAATTTGATTTGATATATTTTAATTATTTGTCAAATGAGATTTTGACACATGCCATTAATATATGTATTTATTATTTAATGTAAATACAAATACATATATAATAATAATTATATTAATTAATTATTTAGATATTTAATTGTTAAATATTTGAATAGTTAAATAATATCTATATTTCATAAATGTTATGAAATATGTTTAATTATTATTGAAACACATGGCATGATTTAATTAAGCTAAATGTGTGCAAATTTGATTTGCTACCAAAAAGCTTAATGTTTTTAATTGGATTAAATTTTGTAAATGGAAAAAAATGCCCCCTATGAGTTGGTCATCACCCTTTTAAAATTAATTTTTTTTTCTTTTGCTTCTAATGGAAGCTCTATGGCCAAATCCCACCTTAGAAAGGACTCTCAAATTTGGTTTGATGAAACAAGAAGGAAAAGGAAGAAAATCAAGAAAAAGCTTTAAGGAATTAAGGAATTAAAGGTAATTATATATCTCTTTAAGCTTGAAAGCATGTTTCTTATTTTCTTGATGACCTATTAAGATTCTAGGGTTTCATTTTTCTTAAGAATTTGGGGCTTTTGGATTTGGTGGATGTATATGGAAGTGATGATGCATGTGTGAAGTGTTTTGGATGCTATTATTGTAATATGTATCCAATTTATTCATTTGATGATATGTTTCTATTCTAGAGTGTTATTATCACTCTTGTAATGCCTATAATTTTTCTTGGGTGCTTCATGTGTGGTGACTTTGATTGGTGTTTTGATTAATTGGATTAATCTTGAAAAATTTGATTTAAAGTATGAAATATTGGCATATTTGGTTTCTGGATCAGTTCTGGAAAATCTGGGTTTATGTTGATGAATTTGATGTCATATAAATGTATTGTATGTGTTTTGGGTTGTGGAACAATTTCCGGAAGTTGTTTCAGAGTTGAAATAAGCGAAAACGGTGAAAACGGTGTTATCGGGTGACTTTTGAGCCAACCGGGTGACGACTACCCAAACAGAGAATTTTTATCTGTTGGGGCAGCCCATGAACTGCCCTAATTCTATTGGGGCTGACCTGACCAGCCCTCATTTGTTTTGGGTGGTCGGTTTGGTCAAAAACGTATTTTGCATCATTTTACGGAAAAATATTTTCGTAAAAGTTTCGCGAAGTTTCTACCTTATTTATGTCGTTATTTGATATCGAATAAATGTGTTTAGGTGAAATATGAATAAATTATTCATATTAGATATTGAATAATTTGTTCGGTAATTTGAAAAGTTTTACAATTACGATTTCGCCCGAACAGAGCAGGTCTGATGCTTCATCCATTACATTATTCATGCTTGATATATGATATGTAATCCAATTTTAATATTCGCACATATATGTAATCTATACATTTCTTGACTTTTCGGTTCTACACTAACGGAAACGTAATGGAAATTTAATGTTAAATTGAGTTATGTTTTCTAAGGTAGAATTGAGTTGTTTAGAAAATAATTTAGATTAAAATTCTACATTTGATGTGGAGCAATGCTTCCTTGAGGAATATCTCTGCTTAAAATAAGGCTGTAAAGTGATGTGTATTGAATGTATGTTTCTTGGTCCGTCTTATCAATACGGTTTATGAGTAACTTTCTATGGCTACATTTGAGATCGTGCCAAAACAATGAGGGTGTAGTTGATAGAATCTTATCCATGCCGGTTGTATATTGATACTAGACAAATTCAAGTGAAAGTGGATATCCTGAACGTGCCAAAGTTGTCAGGACTACATCGGTAGCTTGAGATTTTCATTGGCAAGTGAAGCCTTGATACGCCTCCTTGTGAACCTGCTAAAGCTGTCATAACGAAACGATCAGGAGCAAAAGCAAGAGTCACTAGTGAGTGATTGACAATGAGTTGTATACCTAATGAATATACGTAGGCGAGACCGTGCCAAAGCTGTGAGTCAAAATATATTCATGGGATCCTACTCTCACTATGAAATTCGATTTAATTATTGAATTCTCATTCTCCGTTGGGGATTACGATATTACGTAAAGTAATGGGAGACACTGCTGGGTTAAAAATCCATAACTAAAGTAGTGTGTATTTTATTGAATTTGCTGCTTTTGTTTTCCTTTATTCTATATTGTTTATAGAATTATACTTCTAATCCACTGCATATCATTTTTACTTGAATATGTTTTCTGACTTTACTTATGGTTGCGTATTTCTAGAATACATTAGACTTAGATATTGTTATATTAGTTCAAACCATCAGGAACTGTTGTTCCGATTTTCTTGAAAAATCAAGATGGTTAGTGACTTAGTTACTAAGTCACGATTAGTAATCTAAATAGATATCTGTTTTGGATATAGTTATCTAGTAAGAATAGTTTCTTATGCAGTAAGAATTGACTTGAATTAGTTCATGGCTTGAGATTCTTGACTGCCATTATAGATTTATTAAACTAGTACATTGGATGTATGTAGTTTAATGAATTAAGAAATTCCCTTGGATAATTTTATTTACTTTGTAACTTAGTTAATGAACTGTCATGACTTAGTTACATGTTTCTAAAAGAATATATATTGAACGTCTTGAATGGTTCGAGAACTTTCAATATGTTTCTGATGAAACGCATATAGAATATTTTGACTGGTTCAAAGATATTCTATTTGAAGTGTTGAAAACTATAATTTTGAAATTCATCGTGAATCTTTGAATTGTTCAAGGATGTATGATATGATCGAACATATGAATTTATGGTAATTAATTCTAAGATTATTTAATGAATGTAATTCTTACTCAATATTAAACTTCCACGATTCCATCTTGATGGAATTAGTCGGTGGGAGAAATCGAATCTTATATGATATGATTCGTTTGATATTGAGTGTTACCAAATTAGTTTCAATAATTTTGGGGATACCCTCAAGTAACTCTAATTCATCCTTTTAATTATCGTTTCATTAGTTTCTACAGTTACGTATATGATATGTATAAATAGAAAATTCGAATCTTGAAAAGTTTGAGATTTGAATCTTTCTTTTGTTTAATGGTTATATAATTGAAAGTACTTGCGCCTTGGAGGTACAAGTAAAAGTTTATCATTTATTTTATTTAATAGAATATTTTATTCTATTTGATGGAGTATCTTTTCTACGATCCCGAGTAATAAAATTGTTTTATTACTTGGTGTGTAACATTAGATGTTGACGATTGTAGAAAAGACTTGACTTATTGAAGTCAAATGTGAGAATGATAAATTATAAATGGAACTACGTAATTAATAAGATGAAAAGACCCTTAGACATCTTCTTTATAAGTTCAATAGGATGTCAGGATCATTTACGAAGTATTTGATACTTAATGATTCTGTTGTTTTCTTATCAAAGAAAATCATCCTATAACTTATAGTGGGAGCGATATTTGATATCGATTTCAAAAGTTATCATTGAACCATAGATCTGAAATTTTTCATAGCTTACTGCGATCAAGTTTTGAACTTGATTAAGCTTTCTTTATGAATCGTTCATAAAATGTGCAAATTGTTTGCGCAGTAAAAGCAAAGTGAGCTTGTTAAAGGTTCGACCTTTATAGTATGACAATGAGAAATGTTATGCTCAGTAGTCTATTGTAGATTTTGAGAAAACTTGTCTCTAGTTGCATAACCGGCGTAAACACACACGTATAACGCAAGCGCACGTATCGTTCAAGTAGTATAAAAATATCGATCCCACGAGGACTTAATATCTAAACTATTAATTTTATGAGGTCAAATGATTACTAATATCTAACAAGTTGATTGATTGATTTGAAATGGTGACGATTCTAAATTTTAAAGCAAGTAAACAAATTTGTCGAAAATAGGTTTTAAGAAAATTCAATATTAAAAACTATCTAGGGTTGTGATTTCTTCCAATATCATTTTAAAGATGAAGTGGTTATCTTAAAGTTGGGTAATATATTGATTTATTAACCTGGAACACTAAATTATATGTAAGCCTCTGTCGATGGTCAGACACAAATCCAATTATATGTAAGTTCCAATTATGGCTACCCCCGCCCGACATGTATATTCCTATCCTGTAAGGAAATCTATTAAAGGGTTATCTATCCTCAAGGAAGATCGTGGGCTATTGAGTCTAAGGCTGAAACCTAAAATCCATATGTCTAGTTCATTTTAGATTTACCAGATCAATTTTATTAATGACCAGTTAATGAAAAACATTAAGTTTAAGACTCAATAAATAAATCTTTATATTACCCAAGCTATAATCTAACCCCTTATAAACCGGTGATATTGGATTTCATCACAACCCCAGATAACTGGCTTAGTTACGACACATATTTACGGGTAGTAAAAAAAAAACTTAAATAAAATAAAAGACATAAAATAAAATACTGAAAATGAAATACTGAAAAGTAAATGCTGAAAGTAAATGTTGAAATTAAATACTGAAAATTAAATGCTGAAAGTAAATTACTGAAAGTAAATTGCTGAAAGTAAATTACTGAAAAGTAAATTGCTAAAAAGTAAATTGCTGAAAGTAAATTACTGAAAAGTAAAAACTGAAAATTAAAGAAAGAAAAGTACTGTGCGTAAAAGTAAATTGCGGAAAGTAAAAACTGAAAAGTAAAGAAAAGAAAATGCGAAAGCGAAAATTAATTACTAAAAGCTATAAATAAACAAACAAGATACAATCTTCTTAGTATTCTTAAGGAATTCCTTAGAAGAAAGTATGAATTTTACAAATGAAATGGCTTGGTATTTATAGGCAAAATTTTGCCTCCATCAAATCATCCACCAAATCAATTATTAATTGCTCCACTAATTGCTCCACCAAATCCATTATTAATTGCTCCACTAATCTCTTATCATGTTTGGTGATGATTTGATAATTTTTATTATTTATTTATTAATTTATTTTTTGCTTTGAAAATGATTGAAAGTGACTTTAATAATTACACACTACACACTTCTGGATGGTTCATCAATATCGGGCTTGAAATCTTTAGAATTCAAAATTATTTTGTCTTTCAAAGTTGTAGAACTTTGAGTCTTCTTTAATCTGGAACTTGAATCAGCTCAATCCGATATCTGAGTAAAAAGTTATGCCCAGAATACGACAGATGCGCAAAACTGGAATTTCCAAAACTGCACTTCGTCAAAACGCCCTTTCAAGTTTCCAATCTCCAAAATTAAAATATCAAGTCCAATAATTGCCATTATTTGACCCATATTTCATCCTAAATGATTTCATTGAGACCCGATATTATTTTATCTGCAAAATAAACTAAAACACATCAAAAAGTTCATCAAACCCGAGAAACTAAATAAAATATTAAGTTAAAGGGGCGGTAAATATTGATATATTTTCCGCTCATCATTGCACTAATTGAACAATTAAAAATCTGTTGGTTAATATTGATATTAAACTATGTATTTTGGCTAAAGAATGAAAAGTGGCGTTCTTGAGTAATTTCTTCGAATGAGAGATCCGTCGTGATTTCTTTGTTTGAAGAATTCATTCTAGAATGGCCCTGAAGTTTGTATTATGTTAAGATCACAGTTTGATATATTAGCTTATAGAGCCTATTGTAGACTCAGATAAGCTTTCCAAAAATCTGTGTTATCTAATTTTGATACAGTTAGATAGTCTGATTTTATCAAAACATAGAGAATGCATTTATGATAGTAGGGTCAGTGGGAGCGTACAAATTTATTTCTAAGGTTATATATCCTAACGACATTATCATTATTAAAGTAATAATGAGATGTTTGTAAAGTAAAACGTTTACTTAAGTCTTCTTTTCTCCGTGTAAGAAGTGGGAGTACTCTCTGATATATTTGATATAAAGTTTTATATATGATATAAAACAAGAGACTTGTGAGATATTCCCATTAGTCACGTATTAGATATGATCTAATAAAGGACACAATAAGACTATCTGTATGACAGTTAGTATAACTGTTTGACAGTTAACATGTCCTTTATGTATATAGTATTAATCTTTCGTAAAAGATGATTACTTTGTCGAAAGAGAAATTGATTAGAATGTCTAGTCAATCTGATGCCTCATTTGATGATAGCATAGTGAATACTATATAATGTGCGATTAAAGATATAAATTTAATTGTAATTGTTACGAGTTATTTTGATATGCTGTAGACCAAAAGATGGATCTTGAAACATGTTCTTTGTGATCTTTGAGATATTAAGAACGAGTTTCTTATTCATAAAGAATTTAGTCTGCAACCATAAGGTCAGATTAGTTTTGATCCTAATTATGACATTAGATGATCTATGTCATATAAAGTCAGAAAAGATGCAGTTGGAGTGTCACCGTTGATTCTACTAAACTAGTCGAATCAATTGCAACTTATGACGTATTGACTTATGAAGTTGCATTGAGACCCTATACATTAGAAGTTTTCATATTAGCGTAGTGCTTGCAGTTGTCTCATAGTATTTGGATTTGATCTCTAAATACATAGACAACTCAGTAGTTATAACACAATACTGATATAACGTCTGAGTCATATTGATGGGGAATTTGGATTCTAGAAAATATGAATGATGATGGCTAAGGAAAACGATTGAGTTTGTTGGTCGGACTCAATTTGTTAAAGCGGGCTTACTTGTTGTTGCCTACCTCTTGAGTGCTATGTGAGCTCTTGACGGCCATGAGTATGTGACATACATTGAGATGTGTATATGATACTGTGGATTGACACTAGAGCAAGTGGGAGAAATTGTTAGGGTTGGTGCTCGGAGTGCCAATCTAGATCGTATTTATGTCCGATTCATGAATACAAGCAATTCCATTTTTCATAATATTACTTATTTAATGATAGCACCTCTTGTCTTTTATACACATATTCAATCTAATTGTGATTAGATATCTAATTACGATTAGATTGAAACTAAATCTTATTTAGTGATACGTGTATATTAGACAAAAGGCCCTAGGATTTACAACGTAGTGCGCAGTTTCAACGTAGTTTGTAATTGACATTGAGATGTGTCACTATAAGATGTATATCCTTAAATAAAGTTCATGGTCAAGATTTACTAACACGAGTCAGTTAGTAAAATCTGCTGAGACTAGTACATGTCGTATATCGTGACTTGGTCCAATGGTTTATCATAATGAACCATTAGTCTCGGGAGACTCCTATAGACATGTAGGTGTTTATTTTATAAACACTGAACGACTCACTGAAGATTTCCTAATAGATGGTTCATCAACGTCAATAGGAATCTTCTCGAGTTGGGCGAGCATAGTGGTCCTTCGACTTGAGATACCACTGTGGATATATGAGTTATCCTCCACACTTTGATGACAGTCATATCATCGATATATTTAGATCAAACCTCCGTCTGTTTGTTGGGTGTGGACTGATGCGCATGATATCCTGTGTGTATCAAGATAAAATCCGCCAGTCCTGTGTACAAGGCATAAACATCCTGCACGTGTTTGCGATCTAGGTAATCCATGGCCATGGTATAACTTCGGAAGTCTATTCCGAGTGTTATTTAGAGATCGTAAATTTGAAAAGTCGACTATATTATACCGAACAAATTTGATGTATTTATCTATATCTCAAGTATAATATGGATAGCCTGTGACAGAGGGATTATACATATGTAATGACCTTGACTTGCATAGTTTAGCGAGATTATCCGTGGTCGTCATAATTCATGGGTGGGTGAATTATGGACACGAAATTGGATTTCGTGACGGATAAACCTAAACTTATAGAGTCCCATAATATGAAGTGTACTCGTTGAGCACTTGGGCAACGCGTTATGAATAATATAGATTATTCATAATACTTCAACGGATTAAATGAGTTAATTCGAATCGTTTAATCGCTTAAACGATAACACATGCATAAGGGCATTTTTGGTCAATCGTAATTAATATGTATTTGTATTTGATACAAAATTTGATTTGATACATATTAATTATTTTTCAGATGAGATTTTGACACATGCCATTAATATATGTATTTGTTATTTAATGTAAATAAAAATACATATATAATAATAATAATTATATTAATTAATTATTTAGATATTTAATTGTTAAATATTTGAATAGTTAAATAATATCTATATTTCATAAATGCTATGAAATATGTTTAATTATTATTGAAACACATGACATGATTTAATTAAGCTAAATGTGTGCAAATTTGATTTGCTACCAAAAAGCTTAATGTTTTTAATTGGATTAAATTTTATAAATGGACAAAAATACCCCATGTGAGTCGGTCATCACCCTTTTAAAATAAAATTTTTTCTTTTGCTTTCAATGGAAGCTCTATGACTGAATCCCACCTTAGAAAAGACTCAAATTTTGTTTGATGAAACAAGAAGGAAAATCAAGAAAATCAAGAAAAAATTTTAAGGAATTAAGGAATTAAAGGTAATTCTATATCTCTTTAAGCTTGAAAGCATGTTTCTTGTTTTCTTGATGACCTAGTAAGATTCTAGGGTTTCCTTTTTCTTAAGAATTTGGGGCTTTTGGATTTGGTGGATGTATATGGAAGTGATGATGCATGTGTGAAGTGTTTTGGGTGCTATTATTGTAATATGTATCCAATTCATTCATTTGATAATATTTTATCATTCTAGAGTGTTATGACCACTCTTGTAATGCCTAGAATTGTTCTTGTGTGCTTCATATGTGGTGACTTTGATTGGTGTTTTGATTAATTGGATTACTCTTTAAAAATTGGATTTAAATTATGAAAAATTGGCATTTTTGGTTTCTGGATCAGTTCTGGAAAATCTGGGTTTATGTTGATGGATTTGATGTCATATAAATATATTGGATGTGTTTTGGGTGTTGGAACAATTACCGGAAGTTGTTTCAGAGTTGAAATAAGCGAAAACAACGAAAAACGGTGTTACTGGGTGACTTTTGAGCCAACCGGATGACGGCTACCCAAACAGAGAATTTGTCACTGATGAGGCAGTCCATGAACTGCCCTAATACTATTAGGGCTATCATGGGCAGCCCTCATATGTATTGGGTGGTCGGTTTTGTTAAAAACGTGTTTTGCGGAAAAATATTTTCGTAAAAGTTTCGCGAAGTTTCTACCTTATTTATGTCATTATTTTATATCGAATAAATGTGTTTAGGTCAAATATGAATAAATTATTCATATTAGATATTGAATAATTTGTTCTGTAATTTGAAAATTTTTAAAATTATAATTTCCCCCGAACAGCGCTTTCGCCGCGCCTTTGCCCAAAACCCCAACACATGGAACATATAATAAGAGTTTGGAACTCTAGATTAAAAGTTTAGAGCTATGAATACCATTCTAGAATCAGTTGACCACCTTTGGGTTAACTAGAATTGCTCATGAGATATTTTATTATGGGATTCTAAATTAGTTTGTGTTTAGATTCAAATAAATGCATATATATTTTTAGAATACATGTATGTAAGTTGTATAACATGTGTTGATGTTGGTTTTGAAATTAAAATTATTTTGGGTGAATTTTAAAAGTGTTTAAGGTTTTAAAATAAAATAAAAAATTATTAAACAGATTGCTATCAGCCAAAAAGTTCGAGAGCAAGGAATTGCAGCGCAATAAAGTTGTGCTGCAACGCCACGTATGTTGTTGAGCAGCATGCGTAGCATGTTATGCTGGCAGCATGCTACGCAAGTAGCATGCAACTTGTGCAACATGCCTCAGCCTGGGTACTCGCGTTCTTTCTTCGATTTTATCCGATTTGGTTTTTCGGAATCTGATTTATCCCTGAATTTTCCGTAAACACTAGAAATGGAATATTGTATTTCATTAATTATTTTAAAAATACACCCATGCTTGATATCCATGGGTTAGACCCATTTCCGCTGCGCGGGACACTGATCTGATCCTGGTTCCATATCTGCCCCCAACAGAATGGTATCAGTAGCAAGACTTAACCATACAATACATGTTTTTGAATCTGTGCTATAATAATTTTAATTTAATTATGCATAAGTCATATTGGATATGTATTGCATGTTTTAATTTAAAATTTTGACCTAATTATGTTAATGACCTGATTGTCATAAATCTCCCGTGATTAAGTGATTACTTTATTTAAGTAATAATATTAGTAATGTTGGAGCATTATTGGATGGTCCGTCTTGTCAATACGGAGATGAATGAGTTCTTACTACTTATATCTAAGATCGTCATTAATACTACTATTTAACTAAAAAAATTACAAATTAATATTCAAGTCCACTCTACGTTTCTCGCCACAATCGTTATCTGACCAGTCCGACTTGGAAAGAATTGGGTCGATTCTTGGTTCATAGGCTAATAATTGGTCGATTAATTCAACATTTTTTCCTATAGTAAGAACAATATCTCTTACCGATTTCGAAATCAATTCAAGTCTTTTAGCATCCTCAAGAAATACTAAAAGAAAATTGAAAAATGATATACATTAAGTAGTCCAATGAGTTTTCGGTGAATGTTCAAATTTTTCCATGACGCAACAGTGAATATTTATTCCAATGTGCCCAGCCCACCTGGTAAAGTAATAAAAGTATCGGCATGATTAATCATTTCAGTAAATTTTTCAGACATTGCTAAGATAATATACTCTTCTCTATTTGATTTCCGATAAGATTTCCGTCTGCCAAAGTTTTTGGAATGATTCCTAAAAATTGACTGCGTCTTTATTGCATGGCTTTTGAAACACATCCCATCAATCCAAGATTAGCATCACCATATACTAAGTGCATGTTTCTTTTCGCTATAACTCTACCTAATTCTTGTGCAGCCTCAATAAAATCTAGTTTAGTTCCAAAGCTAGATCCACAAAATATAGAGATTTTAGTGACTCGTCGTCTTGAAGTTTTCTCCAATTTTTTACGCTTTCTCTTATTTAGATTTGTCGAAAAGTGAAATGACGAGCTGTATTTATGGATCCTGAAAAAGGGTGAGTAAGAAAGACATTAGTACCTGTAAAATGAAAAGTCAGATTCACGAGACTGTATTATTGTCTTTCTTTTTGAAATTATGTATGCAAATTACGAATCACTCGATGAACATGTACACTAGGTAGCGTCTCAAGAGTCAATGATATATAATCTAAAGACTTATTACTCAATCTATCTCTAATGAATTGAATTTTATCTTCGTGATTGTCAGACTCCATCCCTAAAGAACTACAACAAGTGTTGCACGTCCATTGTGCACATTTATAACAAACAACTAATTATTTAGCTCTTCGTTTCTTAGCATAAGTGTTTTTCCCTAAACCAGACATGTAAGAAATGAAGAAGTCAGATGACTCATCTGCCAAACGAACCCTTACTTCAATTTCTCAACGACTATCACTAGGAAAACCATTGATCATAAGAAGCTTCATTCTTTTAGTGCGTTCTTTGTGAATTTTCATCAGAGCATTTTGGGGGAGAGAAGAAAAATGATTGTGGAGTTTTACGAGAGTTTCTTACATGCTTTGATTGTCGGGTATCAGTAATTTTAGGAAACTGAAAGAACTAATTCAAAGTCACAGAGTAACGTTATCTGCTATTTGACCGGGGTGTAAGACTCTGACAAAAAGTAAATTGATGTAAAACACAAGAAAAAATGGAAATTAGAAAAATACACAAGAAAAGAAAAGAAAATAACAACTTATAATACATCAATCACAGTACACAGGGTTTGAAAGGAAAATTGATTCTTGAAAATTTGAACACTCCAAAAATGATTTCAGACGTTGTCCATTTACTTTAAATACATCACCATTCACATGATTATCAATATCAATAGCTCTATATGGGTAAACATGCTACCCAATAAATTAACCACTCCATTTGTATTTCAATTTTCCAGGAACATATTAATCATTCCTTAACTAATCAAGTTCATTTAATTGTATTTACGTTCATGACTGGCATTTTCAAGGTTTAAGTTGAATGCTTTAATAGCTCAATATGCCTTATGCTCAAGTTTTACAAGCAAATGACAAGGTTTTCCATAAACTAGATGATAGGGAGACATTACCAAAGACTTTTTGAAAGTTGTTCGATATGCCCAAAGTGCATCAATCAGTCAAAGAGACCAATCTTTGCGATTTGTGTTAACCTTTTTTTTTTTAAATTTATTTTATTTCCCTATTTGCTAGTTCAACTTGACCATTTGTCTGAGGGTGATAGGAAGTGGAAACTTTATGTGTAATTCCATACTTTTCATTGAGGACTCAAAAGGCTTGTTACAAAAGTGTTTACCTCTATCACTTATAATGGCCCAAAGGATTCCAAATTAACTTAAAATATTTTCTTTTAAAAATTTAAACACAATATTGTGATAATTCTTTCGACAAGGAATCGCCTCAACCCATTTTGAAACGTAATCGACTGCAAATAAAATATATAAAAATCCAAATGGCAGTGGAAATGGTCCCATGAAATTTATTCCCCAACAATCAAAGATTTCTATGATAATGATGAGATTTAAAGGCATCATGTTTCTTTTCGAAGTGGATTCCTACTTTTGAAAATTTTCAAAAGTTTTGTAGAAAACATATGTATATTTAAATATGGTGGGCTAATAAAATCCACACTGTAAGATTTTTACAGCGGTTTTTTAGATGAGAAATGACCTCCGCATACTTTTGAATAACAAAACTGAATATAACACTACTTATGTCTGGTATGCATTGTCGGAAAATGTGATCAGAATAATACTTGAACATATATGGATCGTCCCAATAGAGTCTTTTGACTTCGGTCAAAAATTTCTTCTTGTCTTTCTAACTCCAATCTGGAGGTAATTTTCTTTTTGCAAGAAAATTGACAATATTAGCAAACAAGACATTATATTTACAAAAAATAAAAAATTATTAGGAAAAAAATCATTGATAGGAGTTGTGTCAATTGATGACTCATTCATGAGTCTCGATCGATGATCTGTAACTACATTCTCTACTTCTTTCTTGTCCTTGATTAAGAGATTGAATTCTTGAAGCAACAAAATCTATCGTAGTAATCTTGGCTTTACATCCTATTTAGACATCAAATATCAACAACAGTTGATGAACCAATTAAATATGATCGAAATTTATCTAATGCAAATATTACAACAAATAGTTCTTTTTCTGTGGTAGTATAATTCATTTGTGAATTGTTTAAAGTTATACTTACGTAATAAATTACATACGACTTACCTTGATTTTTCTGTCCTAATATTGCGCCAACTGCATAATCACTGACATCACATATTAGCTCAAAAGACAAAGACCAATAAGAGGACTGTATGATGATGTAGAAGTTAAAAGACTAATAACCTTTTTCAAATGATTTTTGAAATTCTTCTGTCCATTCAAATGGTGCATCTTTTAATAGGAGATTACATAATAGTCTGGATATGGTACTAAAGTTTTTAATAAATCTCCTATGAAATCCTGCATGTTCTAAGAAAGAACTGATTTCCCTGACTATTTTTATGATGGCAATTTAAAGATCACCTATATTTTTATCTTGTCAACCTCAATACCTTTAGATGACACAACGTGACCCAAAATAATTCATGAATCAGTCATGAAATGACATTTTTCACAGTTTAACAAAAAATTATTTTCTTCACATCTTTTCAAAATATTTTCCAAATTATTCAAGAAATTATCAAATGAGTTCCCGAAAATAGTTATATCATCCATAAAACCTCCAAACAATGTTCAACCATATCACTAAATATGCTTAACATGCATCGTTGGATTATTATTAGTGCATTACAAAGTCCAAATGATATTTTTCTAAATGCAAATTTTCTAAAGGGACCTGTGAATGTGGTCATTTTCTGGTCTTCTAAAGCAATAAGAATTGGATAATAACCTGAGTAACCATCAAGAAAGCAGTAGTAGGGATGTCATGCTACTCTTTCCAAAATTTGGTCAATAAATGGTAAAGAAAAATGATATTTTCTAATGGAGTCATTTTGTTTTCTATAATCAATGCAAATATGCCAACTAGATGAGATTCGAGTTGTAATTAATTCTCCTTTATAATTTTTTTATGACAGTTATTCTAAACTTTTTAGGCACAACTTGTTGGAGTTGGTACTTGGAGCGACAATCCGAATAATGTATTGTATATTATATTATATTACTTATTAATAAAATAACTTTATTTTCATTTCAAACCTTATTAATGGTAATTTCATTATGCATATTAGATGGATATATATGCTGAGAATGAAATCGACCTTAGAATAGTCATCCAGTAATAGTGGACACTGGGGGGGTCCGATATTGGGATAGTATTACTATTATAAATTATTCTTAAAGTAAATATTTATAGTCGTTGGTTTTGGAATACAGTCGAATTCCCATAACCGAGAAGACAAGCCCATGTTGTATATTGGAATTGGAGTTCCAATGGTTTAACCTGATGTACCATGAACATGGGAAGCTCGTATAGACATGTGGGTATTCGTTGGAGAGAATACTGAATGACTTATAGGTGGTTTCTAACAGTTGGAAGTACCCACCACCGTCAATAGGAATCTCCTTGAGTCGAGTAGCATATGTGTGAAGGAAACGCTTTCCCTCGCACAACGGAAGCGGCTTAGGCACCCGAGATCGACCTTGAAAATTTTTTCTGCTCTCCTCATCTTAATCCAGAATTTTTCAACCAAAAAATCTGAAAGTTCGTGATTACCTAAGGTTTTGACCCTATGCGGAATTAAACACAATAATCAAGACAAGTCCTAATTACTATTACTGTGGATTCTCAACAAGCAACCACAATATAAACAAATAAAATAGATTGTGGAAAATTAAATCAATCACATAAAATCAACATAATAATTTTGGTGGCAAAGTGGAAAACTAGTGCGAGTATAAAAATCACTCCGGGTATCTCGGCTACTAGCCCAATCCACTATATAGAGAAAAACTTATAGCGATAGTCAAGACCTATGGTGGCAACTCAACCGACTCAAGTACCTCTAGACTGTAAGAACCCAATGAACTCCTTAAGCCCGCACACCACAGTTTTCTTCTGAACCTCTAAAGTCTTTGAGTGAATCAACTCCTTACACATGCCGGAACTCCGACTACCAATCTTCCTCCTTGATAACTCTGAAGGATTATGAATTTTGGGTTTGGTTGTGTTGAAGGTTTATCAAAGAGAGATTCACACCATTAATGAAGAAGACAAGAAGATATGAAGTCTTCAATAGTGGAATCAATGAAGGTTGAAAGATTTGAAAGATTTGGGCTCAAAGGATTTGTGTTTCAACCCTTAGGGATGGTGGTTACATGTTCTATTTATAAGTAGGGTGAAGATTTAGGATTTTTTTTAAGTGAATAGGCTCAAAAACGCATTCAGATCATAGTAGCGTTCGAACGATTACTCGAACACACTACGAACACGTGCCCACTGGAAAGACTCGTTCGAATGCTACTCGAACACAACATGAACGCTTGCTCTCTGGAATATTTCGTTTGAATGTTTCCTCGAACGTACCACGAACGTTTGGTCTCTGGAATATTTTGTTCGAACCCAAAGGAGAACGTGACACAAACGCCACATGTTCGAACGTTGCAACGAATGCAGCACTATCGAAAGTACTCCAGCTCTGCCAAATACCAGTCCAATTGCTCCAAGTTCTTCAAGACTTATTTAATCAATTGAACTTGTTTTGTCATGGACATTGCCAATAAAAATGGAACTAACAATCTTCCCATTTGGCATTCCGTGACAAAACACTACCTAATACAAAGACTACGGTAATAGACCCAAAAAGAAAATAGCCAACTATCAACCATCAAAATAGTGACATATTACAATATGACTCGATTTAACACCTAACCAAGTAGTCTTCAAAATAATGTCACCTCAGCAACAAAACCTGCTTACCTGAAACATCCACAAATAACAATATACAATGAAAAGTATTGGGATTATCAAGAATAGACTTAAGCAAGTATAAAACTCATGCATGTACAAGTAGATATCCTTCTCCCCCTTAATGTTAACTCTCCTTAAAACGAAGATATCAAATTGATATTCTACGCTACTACTCTCCCCCTTTTTTTCACGAAATGACAAAGGATGAAGGTATCAGGATAAACAACATGAGGTAACTCATGCAAGAGTATATGAAAACAGAATTTACTCCCCCTCACTAACAGGCCCACACAGTTAGCTTAAAATCATACGGGAAGTAAATACTCATAGATATGAAAAACAAAGGTATGCAATGACAATGAGCATACACAAGGACAATGAGTTAAAAACAATTTTTATCAAAAACTGAATGAACAAGCACTTCAAGCAAGTACAATGATACCCAGTCAGTATTCAGTTGTTATGACAAGAAATAATATGCATCATTTTAAGTTTGGCTAAATACAACACTTATGCATATGACATAAACACCAAGCATAGCAAGCATTTGCATGAAAAATAAGTGCACAACGAATCAAGGCTTAAGACCTTATTTTATGAGCTGGACACAGCCAAAGAAATCCATCTCTTAACAAACCAAGTCCACAAAATATATGTTCAAACCCAGCACCACTAGGACCTGAAAATAAGTAACATTGGTTGCATATTATGTTATTTTCCCATAAATATCATGAGCTCATAAATAACAACTCTTTCGAGTAAAGGGTTTTTGCCCTTATCTTTTGAATTTGGCCCATTGGCTCTTTTGCACTTGAGTCTCATGTAAAAATTATTTTTTTTTAATTTCTTTTTACTTTTACTAGTTAAGGGTCACAATATTTAGTGAACAAAGTATGATAGAAATTAGATTGCTAGTCCAAAAACTCATACATGTAACCAAGTCTTAACATAATAAATCGTGTATGTGAGGTGAAAACACAAGATATACCAAGAGTTTTTATCACACACACACACATGCAGATAGAGCATCAAGAAAAATAAAGCTTATTATTCATGCATAACCATATATCCTACATACCAGGATCACATGCACATGTTTTTCATGCTCGAACAAGCCACACAAATATTTTTGGTCTTTCTCAATTATATATTTTTTTTGATTTTTCAGCTTTAACATGCACAAAAAAAAATAAAGACACAACATGGCCTGTCAAAATCCAATGGTGTGTGGAGTTGTATCCCGAGTGCATATCATACTACATTCCATTCGGAATCGGCTATGAAATTTATGTCTGGGTTTCCATCCTATATACCATGGGACATATAACAAAAATAAGACATACACACCGATATGCAGTGAAAAAAGAGTAAACGTGTAAAAACATAAAACACATGCACACACATATACAATGGGAAAAAAAATTAAAATTCTAAGTAGAGTTACATCGAAGTGCACTCTTATCATGCCTGTCAGGATCAAAGCATTCAGAAGTATATGAGAAGACATATTGTTTCCTCACCTAAACCTTTCTAGGAATCTCTTCCACTTGAGAATTCCTAGTCAACACAACAAGTTTCTCACTAAGGAATTGTACTTGTTTGGTTAGTACATAAACTTGAGAAACTAGATTTGAAGTAGAAAATCTAGGTGACGCACTATTAGGCCTCTTCTTTTGTTTGTGCAACATGAATCACTTAGGCCTAATGTGTCCTGCCTTGCCATAGTGGTGGCACACATGCACAAACATCGGATGAGAGCAAGGTTTACCCACAATACATCTAGATCGAGGTTGGGTCATAGAACGAGGAATCACATGACTACACTTAGCTGGCTTTTTACCTAAGTCATGTTTAGGAAGGTTAGGCATAGCTCTAAATGATGACACTTTGTTACAATTAGGCTCAACACTAATACCTAGCATGCAGTCTAGTTTTTTATTCCCACTGAAAGATGCAGATAACTGGGTTCTAGCATCTTCAAGATCGGCCTCAAAAGTGTGGACCCTATCAACTAGGCCTCTATTCCTCTCCTCCAAGTCATCTACCATCAAGAGGCTTTGCTCAAATTTGGCTTGAGCTTCATTCTTTTCTAGCTTTACTAGTTTCATCCTTTTATTGACCTATATATTAGTCTTCTTAATAGCTAGACTCTCATTAAACAGATCAGCATAAGCTACATGAAGACTATCCTCATCTACAGACTCATCGAGAGAGACTTCTGAATCAGCATCATTAACTTTATTCTCTCTCTCATCATACACACCAGCATTAAAGGCCATAAAAGTTTTCTTGTCTTTAGGAGACTCATCAGAAGTATAGCCACCTTCTGAATCACTACGGGAGGCTGCCATGGCTTTCTTACCTTTATCCTTAAGGTATGTAGGACACTCAGGTCTGATGTGTCAATATCCTTCACATTCATGACACTGGATACCATGGGGTCTACTACCTCTCTCCTCTCTGGATTCTCTCATGCTATGCCTACTCTCTCTAAGCTCATCTTCCATATCCCTACTACTGCTATGGCCATTCTTCTTCAGCTTAAGAAATTTCTTAAACCTCTTTGCAAATATTGCAAAGTCATGATCCGTGATGGTATTATCATCATCACTAGAAGGACCATGAACAACTTCATTCGTACTTTTGATCGCTATGGTTTTTGGCATTTTATAACCAGAAAGTTTCTTCTCATAAACATGCAATTTTCCTACGAGGTATTTGTTGGACAATTATGACCCATATCATCACTATTTGTAAAGAACATTGTGTTTTTATACAAATTAACTATGTGACAAAAGAAAATTGCTATTTTATAATTATTGTAATTAGATTACTTGGATATATATTAATGATAAAAGTCCATATGGTTAAATTGGATTAATAAGATATGAGACAATATTAATCCATGAACGATTTAATCATTAAATATCCCTAGTCGAAGTATTATCGAAACTGGACATTAATAATGCGGAATAGACTAGTATTACACTTGTGCACGTTATGGAAGCTTAACATCTTAGTTCTCATATATTTAGGTATTGGATACTTATGCAAGTGTAATAAGAGGTTTTGTTAGCCGTTGGACCAGGAACAGTTCACTCTGGATAGACCCACTCGGAATCCCATTGGTAGTATGACTATGTGTCTATGGGAATCCGAATCAGGGTAGGTGTATGTGATCTTTAACCTGAGACTTACGTCGATATTACTTGTGACAATCTATTTACTTTAGTATTGGTCGTTTGGAGCTTTAACAGGTTCTGTGTACGCCTGTATTGGGTTTACTAAGAATCATAGTGTATTGGATGTGATGTCAAGATGGGAGTATCACTTTAGTCATATAGAGATGATGGTCACACAGGATACGAAACTAGTACTCTTAAAGCTGCAGCTATCAGGATAGTATGACTAGGTCATGACTTCCCGATTACAGAGATTAGTTACTCGGGATCTGATATATGCTTCGTACGGGGTAGACACAGAGCCAGCCCTAGGCCTAGCATGTGACATCCGATACTGGATCGTATTACGTATTACATAATATTAGTACTACTATGCCTGATACATATGATATTTCTCGGTGAATATTTCTGGAGAATTGGGTAGGCACGGTGCTTTGCTAGAAGCCAACCATGTCTTGTAAATCGGTGAGAACATGGTACAGGATACGCACGTGTTTGGATAGTCCGACAACTATATTTACTGCCAACATATCCAGGAATCTCTTGGGTCGCTTCCCAAAGATTCACCAATGACATTTGACTCAGATAGAATTAATCTGGGATTAATTATGAGAGAGAAAATTAATCTGGGATTAATTGTGGCAAGAATTAATCTGGGATTAACTTCGTATATGAGAGAGAACGCGATTAATTTAGAATTAATCGATAAAATATATTTAATAGTTAAATTGGATTTTTCTATTTAATTTATTTATTTGTGGCTAAAATAATATATCAGATATATTAATTGAAATCGGATTTCAATACGAAATTAAAATTGGATTTTAATTCGGGCGAACGAATTAATTTAGAATTAATTCGAAAGAGACTATCATAATAATTTTGCGAGGTATAATTATTAAATTAAATTAGATTTAATTATGGAGCGACGATAAATTCATTTATTCGAAATTAAACGAACCTGATAAAATTACCCGTGACTTTGCGTGTGTCTTTTTGTGTTTTGGGAACACAAAATATCTTTGACTTTGGTGGGACCAAGTCAAGTTGTGTATTGAAGAAGCAAACTTAAATTTTGAATTTAAAATGTGGTGGGACCACATGACTTACATCAAATGTCAAAACTTGATGGAAGTAGTTGACTTAATTAATTTATGCATTTTAACACAACAACCACCCAAGTCTTGAAAAAAAAAATCTAACTATCTCTTCTTCTTCTCCCTTGGCCGATTCTTCTCTTATTTTATAATGAAAGTTTGCTTCAAAATTTCAACAAAGCTAGCACTTGGAGGAGTCAAATAAGGTGATAGGGAAACTCACCCAAGGTATAAACAACAAGCTTGGAGCTTCATCCAAAGAAGAAATTTCAAAATTTCTCCAAATTACAATGTAAGTGATTCCGCCACTTTTCTTGTAATTTTCACACATATGATCATGATTAAGATCTTGTGGCATGTCTTAGAGACTATCAATGGTATCTAGAGCCTTGCTAAATATGATTTTGAAAACTAGGGTTCATAAACTTTAATTAGGAATTTTTGCTTGGAGCATGAAAATTCAAAATTGAGTTGTTGGTTGATGTTAGATGATGATAACTTGGAGTTGTGCATTGTTGGATTGTTGAAAAATTGATTGGATCAAATTTCCCTGATTTCTCTATGTTGGCCGAATATTACCCCAGTTTAACTCATGGTGATTTTTTAAATTTTGACACTTGGATGTGTTAATGGCATGATATATATGTTGAATGTTGATTTAATTGGATTGGAATCAAATTGGATGTTAATTTCTTGTCATTTCCGTGAGTTAGCATGCTTGTTAGAGACCTGATTTTGCTTCAATTTGTGTTGGACATGAATTGGAATGATAAGCATGATTAATTAGTATTTTGGAAATTTTAGATTAATTAATTAGTTATGTTAATTACACTTAAAATGGATTAATGTTATATTTGGAATATTGTATTAATGAAAATTAGTCCTTTAAAATATTAAATGGGCTAATTTGGTTATATTTGGATTAATGGGCTTAGTTGGGCCAAGTTTGGTTGTGGACAATTGAGTTGGATCCAATTGGGCCTAAACTATTTCCATAAAAGTCCAAAATATGACTTTTGTGCCTTTAATAATCTAATTGGGCCTAATGGGCTAAACTTAATTTATGGGATAAGGTGATTCCTAAATGGGCCAAGGCATTATGGGTTTGATCCATAATGGCCAAAAGTCCATGCCTAAAGAATTAGTTAAAGCTCATTGGACTAATAGAATTGGCATTGGATGCTAAATGAGCCTTTAAGACCATTTGGATTGGATTTGGAATCCAAGTCTGAAAAGGCATTATTATAATAGAATAAGTGTAATTGTTTAATTTGGAATTAAACTTGAATTAGTATTGAATACAATTGAAATTGGTTTTAATATTGTAGTTCGATATAATTCAAGAATACTTACTTTGAGTATTTATTCTTAAACGAGTTGGACTCGCGCAAATCAAATTGTTGTATGAACATTGGATGATCATTAATTGAAGAATTAATTAATTGGATTACATTGATTGACAACATGCTATGTGTGAATGCTTGGATGCATTTTTTTGAATAATGTATATCGGATGGATATTAGATGGGTGGGGGCAATTTGGGAAATTGTTATAAATATTGTATTTATTTGAAATTGGACCTGCGTGTCCAACCTATCACCTCTTATTCTCATTGTATTTCTCTTCTCACCAATTCCCCTCAATGTAAATGAGGTTTCTTATAGTGTTATTTAATCGGGTATATAGAAGAATGTAAAGTGCTAGCGGGAGAGAGATTTGTTCTAGGAACAAAATGTATATGAATATCCATCCGCATATCATTATTATATTTATCGCACCTTATTGTGCTCTTAGAATGCATGTTTAAGGGTGTATGATGAGACCTAATCAAAGATAATAAATTGGTTGCCAATTTACGAAAATGCCCTCGCATTTAATATTAAGCGTTTCCTTCCATTGAGTGGTTCTCTCTCAAGATCCAAGATTGGCTTTGATTTGTTGGCCAAAGTCAAGATCATTGGCTATCGCGGATGTGTTTAAACCATGAAAACTTTGTTGATATCTCATGTCTTGGGCATTTGTGACTTGTTGGCCAAAGTCAAGATCACTTTTGTTCATCGACGTGGATTACGAAGCTTTCTCACTGTCAATGGGTCGCGCTTAACTGGAATCATTAAGCTTGTTGAGCCAAAGCCAAGGCTTAGTGATTCAGAGGAAACATGTTAGGAAATATATTAGATATATGTTTCGGACTTGGATTTCCACCTACCGGATCTAGGAATTGGATGGGATCCAATTGATCTTAGAGATCTACCTAGTTAAATTTTATTCAGCTTGTTGGCCAAAGTCAAGGTTGTGTATTATTTAACGGGATCCTAGCCCACTAGGAAACTAGGTTTCCCGAGTACTCAATGGAGGGTTAGAGGCTCGCCGAAAATTAGTGGGAGGCTAGTATTAAATTTTTAATTTCATTTAATACTCGCTAATATGCGCACTCTATTATTATTATTTTTCGTTATTATATATATTAGTTTGACTAATATTATTCATTTATTGTTTTCTTTGAACAGTTAGACTGTACTCAACACTACTCCATTTGTAGTTGGTTATATAGTTAGACTGTAGTAACCATTACATTTGAGTGTACTCGAAACATTTGATTGGATAGTTGGACTATAGCAATCAAAATGGCTAAAAGATAAGCGTTATGGACATAATCATCGGTGAGAACGTCTTTAACGGTGCAAATTTTCCAGACTAAGAGATAAACCTCAGGATAGTCTTAGGAGCTGAGAAGTTGCTCTATGTAATAGAGAGACCTCTCGGGCCTGAGCCAGGACTTGAGCGGCCAGTTGAGAATGAGCTTTGGAAGACTCACCATGATGATAACTTTACTGCTCAATCCGTTATGCTTGCTTCAATGACTCATCTGTTTCGTCGTCAGAACAAGGGATTGGATCCTTATGCAATGATGTTGAAGTTGAAGGATCTTCATAGATCTAATGTTAGATCTCAGAAGTATGATTTTCAGAAGAAACTCTTTTGCTCTTGATATGATCCAGGGTACCCTCCAGAGGGTCCTCGATGATAGAGTTCAAATGGGCTTATTGTGGGTTAATTTGTATTCAATCTTCAAGTCCAAGACAACTTTCAAACCTAAAGAACCGGATTGAAATAGATGAGAATGACGCAAGCCCAATATAGAATCAGCTTTAACGAATCAAGCCGAATCAAGTCCGACACTAAAAATTCGGCCAAGACAAGACTTAATGGGCTTGAGACACATAATTTGGGCCTAGTTACATGAAGGCCACGAAATTTAGGAGCTTTTGGTGCAAAGAGACAACTTTAGACATTTTGGGAACAATTGTCACATTTGTTGACTTATTAGGCACCTTTGTTGGATTTTTGTGATTTTGTTGTTTTTCCTTTATTAAATTTCTTGACAAAGTTTTTGATTAAGTTTCTATTACTTTTGACTTTCTTGGAAAGTTGTCTAGGTTGTTAAATGTCCATTAAGGGCATAGCTTTTATTTAGCCATAAGTTAGCAATTTGGGTGTTTTGGTCTTTTGCACTATTAGGGTTTCTTTTATTATACTATATTGTAACATTTATTCCTTAATGAAAGAATCATCAAATTTCGAAATTCATCTCCATTGAGAGCTTGTCTTTGTCCAAAAATTGCTTAAGGGAGGGATTCCCCTTATTTCATGCAATCGACTTATCTAAGGTGTGGCAACCTTAGTGGTGTCTCCGTGCTAGCAGAACACCTCAAGGAATCATCTTAAGGGTTCTCAAAGACAACTTCTTTGTGGGTCTTCTTTGTGGCCTTGGAAGGGTTTTGTTCTTACAAAATCAAATTCACGGTTCTTGGGGTTCTGTCCATTGCGAGGTGTTTGCTTGGCCTAATCCTCCAAGTGAGTTCCGCGTCAGCTCTCGTATGTCAGAGGGTACATCTGTCGAACACTACGTGTCGCAGATAATTGCTGACATTGAACAATTGGGTCAGCTAGGCATTACCTTCGAGGCCGAGACTTCCATAGATTTGATCTTACAGTCTATGCCCGACTGCGGGGAGGGTTTATCATGAACTATAATATGATGAAATAAGAGAAAAATATTGGAGAGTTAATGGCTATGCTGAAAGAGGCAGAGCCAGAGCTTCTGAAAGGCAAGAAGCGTGAGGCGCATCTTACTTCGACATCCAAGAAGGCCAAGGCTTGGTTAAAGACTTCTGGGGGTGTGAAGAAAAAGAAGAAGAAGGGCAAGGCTCAATCATCACAGTCTTCTAGGAAGACAAAGGACAAATCCCAAGACATCTGCCTACATTGTGGCAAACAGGGTCACTGGAAGCGTGACTGCCGTAAGTTCAAGGCGAACTTGAAGGAAGCGAAGACGGGTAAGGCTCCAGCTTCAGGTATGTTTGTTATTGAAATAAACATGTCCACTACTAGTTTTAAAAATTGTATTTTTTATACTGGAAGTGGTACTCATATATGTACTGATGTGTAGGATCTGCAGATTAACAGGAGACTGGCTTCAGGAGAGATCGACCTGTGAGTCGGAAATGGGACGATTGTCTCTCCTAGGTTAAAGCTTGAGTTAACGATATCGTTAATCTCAGTGTAGAACTCATCAGAGATCTCATCATCTTTCATCTGGGCGACCACAAACCTAGTAGCTAAATCCTGGAGTCTATTATTTTTAACAGATAATGTGCCCTCATGCACAGTCTGCAGGATGTCCCAAGCATCCTTGGCTATCTCACACATTGAGATTCTCCTAAACTCAGCAGAGCATACATCACCATGTATGGCATTAACTGCCTTGCTGTTCCTATTACTAGCATCAAATTTGTCCTTGGTCCATGTCAATTTGTCTTTAGGGGAAGAGACCCTATCACCTAAAACTACATGAGGTTTCCACCCGTATTCTACTATCATCCAGACCCTCTCATCTAAGGACTTAAGGAACGCTCTCATGCGAACCTTCCAATATAAATATTATGTGCCATCAAAAAATGACGGACAATATAAAGGTTGACTACGATCCATAGCAAATGGGTCAAGGATCGAATTCAGTCTCTGATACCAATTGAAAGTTTGTGATTACCTAAGGTTTTGACCCTATTCGGAATTAAACACAATAATCAAGACAAGTCCTAATTACTGTTACGATGCATTCTCAACAAGCAACCACAATATAAACAAATAAAATAGATTGCGAAAAATTAAATCAATCACACAAAATCAACACAATAATTTTGGTGACGAAGTGGAAAATTCGAGCGAGTACAAAAACCACTCCGGGTATCTTGGCTACCAGCCCAATCCATTATATAAAGAAAAACTTACAGCGATGGTCAAGACCTATAGTGGTAACTCCACCGACTCAAGTACCTCTAGACTGTAAAACCCAAGGAACTTCTTAAGCCCACACACCACGGTTTTCTTCCGAACCTCTGAAGTCTTTGAGTGAATCAACTCCTTACATAGGCTAAAACTCTGACTACCAATCTTCCTCATTGAGAACTCTGAAGGATTGGGAATTTTGGGGTTGGTTGTGTTGAAGATTTATCAAAGAGATATTCACACCATTAATGAATAAGACAAGATGATAAAAAGTCTTCAATGGTAGAATCAAAGAATGTTGAAAGCTTTGTAAAATTTGGGCTCAAAGGATTTCTGTTTCAACCCTTGGGGATGGTAGCTACATGTTCTATTTATAGGTACAGTGAAGATTTAGGGTTTTTCAAAGTGAAAAGGCTCAAAAACGCGTTCAGATCGTAGTCGTGTTCGAACGATTACTCTAACGCACCACGAACGGGTGCCCACTGGAAAGACTCATTCGAACGCTACTCAAACGCACCAGGAACGCTTGTTTTCTGGAATATTTCATTCGAATATTTCCTCGAACGCACCACGAACGTTTGCTCTCTGGAATATTTTGTTCGAAACCAAAGAAGATCGTGACACAAACGCTGTAGACACTGTGTTTTTGCATAAGCCCGATGACGAGCCTCGTATGGAGGCACTACTTGAAAAGTTACGGAAGTTGCGGGAAACGAATGCCGGAAGGAAAGAAAACCTCCAAAATTAGAACCTTATCGGATTCGAACTCACTAGCCAGCCTCGGATTCGCTCAGTCAGTTTCTGTTTCAAACCTTAGCCTCGGCCCAAAAACCCCTGCAACCCATGAAAACCCATACAATCCATACACACGCCCAAGGCCCATACAATCCACCATCTATACGCCCAAGACACCATCTACACGTCCAAACCTTCCCAAATAGCTAAAATCTCATGCAAAACACATGCTAAAACCCCCTTAAATCACTTTCCAATTTAACAAGATTTGAAATCCCATCCTCACCAAAATTTATGAGATTCTTTCCAAATATTTTTTTTCCCCAAATCATCATATTTTATTTCCAAGATTTGGAGATCCCTTTGCATTATAAAAAGAGGCCATTATCGAAACTTGAGAGGAGGCTCTTTCACGGTGTAGGAGCGAAGTGGGGTTTACCGCTATGCCTATGATGCTCGACGACCACGACACTGTTGGGCTCGCAGCCCGTAGAGAGTACAGATTAGCCCACTGGGGACTAAACTGGAGAATAAAGGAGTCGCCACCCAGTGTGAACTAGGAAAAGATTTAAGGCCGCATTCACCCCTCGCAAGGGAAGACCTCAAACCGTTGGGTTCGAAATGGTCCCTTACTTATGCCAGTATAATGGACGGGTTCACACAATGGTATAACCAAGTCTTATGCAGTTCATGAAAGATAATTTAAATAAGCACACAAATTTGCACACCCATAAACATGAATATAAATAAAAGTAAATTAAATTAAGAAACACAAGGTACGATAACAAGAATCATAATAATCAAAAGTAAATAAAGCGTCAATAAATAAATAGTAAACAAAATGGGGTTAATCATGGTTGTATTAATATTTCCCGAGTGGTACGTGGAGTTGTATCCCAAGTACAGACCGCACTACCGTCCATTCGGATTCGGCTATGTAATTTATGTCTGGGTTTCCATCCGATATACCACAAGGGATAATACCACACATAATCCTCAATGCAATATAAGCGGGCATAAAAAGGGGTGAAATAATAAAATAACAATAAAAGAAAATAAAAGGCTAAATGATAAAATAAATACGATAAATAATAAATTAAATGTGAAATAATAAGATAAAGATAAACAATAAAATAAATGCGAAATAATAAAATAAAGATAAGTAATAAAATGAATGCGAAATAATAAAATGAAGATAAATAACGAAACTAAATGCGGGATAATAAATAAAGATAAATAAGGAAACTAAATGCGGGATAATAAATAACAATAAATAAACAGAAAGATAAATAACAAAAATAAAATAAAGAAAATGTGAACAAAAGATTTGACAGTCTTTAATGTAGGACTTCGCATACCTGGCTGGATGTATTTCACGTCCAACTAGGCATGCCGCGTCCAGAACTATAAAATAAATATAGTAAAGGGTGCCCTCAGGTCTTACCTTTTAAGTTTCTCTCGGAAGTATGTTAAGTTGTCGCCGGAAGGATTGAAGCTTTGCTATTTTTTTGGTTGCTGGTAGCTGTTTTCTGCTCACTATTCTGATGTTTGCTGTTTGCTATTTTTGGTGATTTGACTACTGTTTTGGGGGCTATTTTTCGATAATGAGCTGATATTTTGTGGGCTGTTTCGGTGGTTTAGGGGGCTGTTATTGGGGGTGATTTGGCACTGTTTTGGGGGCTATTTTGTCTTGGTTTGTTGGTTATTTGTTGGGACTGTTTCACGACATTCAAGTTTCTTTTTGTTTGATTTGTTTTTTGTTTTGGCTGGTTGTGTTTGTTGGTTGAAGGGTTGTCGTGTGTTGTTGTTTTGTTCGGTTATAGGGGGCTGCTTTGGTGTTTTTGGCCTGTTCTATTTTGTTTGATTGTTGTTGGTGGAGCTTGGATAGTGGCTTGTGTGTGTCGGTTGGTGGGCAGTTTGTTGTTCGTTCTTCGGCTGTCTTAGTTTGTTGGTTTCTTGGTGGCTTTAGGGTTTGTTGTTCGTTGTTTTAGGCTTGGTTTGTTTGTGTTGTTCTTGTCTTTGGTGATTTGTCTTCATGTTTTTTTGGCTTTATTTGTGGGCTGGAATTGCCATGAAAAAAGAATAGAGAGACTTAGGTTTTTTTGTGAGGTGTCGTTCAAGGTGTAAGAGAAGTCTGTGTTTGACATCTTGCGAAGAGAAAGATGTGAAGAAGCCTTAGGTTTGTTTTGGTGAACTGCCGTGTGAGATTTTTCCTTCCGGTATTCACTTCCTACGACTTCCGCAACTTCTCAGGTAGTGCCTCCATATGAGGCTCATCATTGGGCTTATGCAAAAATACAGTCGCCCCCACTTTGATGGGGCTTGTGCAGTGTGTGACAGTGACAATCCTATCAAAGTCATGCATGCATTTTTACTTACCTTGTTCGTCAGAAATTGCTGGACTTACCTGTTGTTTTGCTTCGATCTCTGAGTTGGGTTGGTGGCGAGGTGCTTCGACCCCAGGGTCTTATTCCCGAACCACCGAGTGTGAGATGGTTCATTCCCGAACCGTTCCTAGTGTGAGATGGTTCATTCCCGAACCATTCCTGGCGTGAGATGCATTGATCTCTGGTTTATTCCTGAACCGTTCCTAGTTGAGTTGATGGTGAGGTGATCCGACCTCTGGGTCTTGTTCCCAAACCACCGAGTGTGAGATGCTTTTGATCTCTGGATTTTGTTCCCGAACTGAATTGTGTTGATGGTGAGGTACTGCAACCTCTGGGTCTTGTTCCTGAACCACCGAGTGTGAGATGCTTTGATCTCTTGGTTTTGTTCCCGAATTGAATTGAGTTGATGGCGAGGTGCTTGGACCCATGGTTTTTGTTCCCGAACCACCGAGTGTGAGATGCTTTGATCTCTTGGTTTTGTTCCCGAATTGAGTTGAGTTGATGGCAAGGTGTTTCGACCCATTGTTTTTTTCCTGAACCATTGAGTGTGAGATGCATTGATCTCTGGGTTTTGTTTCCGAACTGAATTGAGTTGATGGCGAGGTGCTTTGACCCTTGGGTTTTGTTCCCGAACCACCGAGTGTGAGATGTTTCGATCTCTGGACTTTATTCCCGAACTGTGCTGAGTAATGGTGTTTTTGTCCACCTGTGTGGCTTTTCGATCCACTGGGGAGTGTTTTTATGTTGATGAGGTGGTTCGACCTCCAAACTGTTAATAATGCGGGCCTCGACCCTGGGATTCATTCCCAAAACTGTTGATACTGTGGGTGGTGAGGCACTTCGCCCCTACTTGTCCTCATTCTTGAGGAGTTTGCTCGTATTCGCTATTTTTTTAAAGCATGCGAACACAAAAAAAAATTGTATGTATGTAACATGTATGCATGGATGCATTCCCTATTCCGATGGGTTTTCTTTATCCTATTGGCTTGATGTTATCCTTGGTTAGACCTTCCTTGCGCTCTTTGGTGCCTTTTGTCTATAGAAGTCTTTGGTCGCCTCCTGGGCTTGCTTGCAGTTTCTTTCTGACAATTCTCCTCTGGTGATCACTTTAGTTTTCTTTAGTTTCAGGGCTCAAGGTCCCGTTGTGTCCCTTATCTGCGGGGTGGTAGACTGGTCGCCTCCAGACCTGGCTCAGCTTTCTGCTCTTCGCTACCTGCATTGGGTCAAGGTGGATTACGCCTTTGTGAAAGCGGCCTCATCCTTTTGGGATATGTCTTCTGATTCCCAGATTTCGAAATGTGCCATCTCCTTGAGGAGTTTGCTGCCAATCTCGGCTTGCATTATTCTCTTACTACCCTTCTCGGATACTGAAAATCATGTCTTCCAATTCCCGAAGTTTCCTTTGTTGTCCTTAGGATACAGGAAATATACTGCTTTGTGCTTCGTCCATTGAGTTACAGGTTGTTCCATCTTTTTCCTAAGCTATCCTTTCGTATTTTCAACTTAGCGGATCGCTCTATCTTGCCCGAGTCACCTTTTCAGGTTTTCAACTCAGCGAGCTAAGAATTTTCTTTTTCTTTTTTTTCCTCACTGTTTTTTTGTCTTTTTTCTCTCTTTTTTTCTATTTTTTTTTCTTTTTTGTCTTTTTTTTGTCCTCATTCTCGAGGCTGTTCTCTATTCTCGGAGTTCCTCTCCATTCTCGGAGTTTTTCGTCCTCATTCCCAAGGTTCTTCTCCTAGATCTCCTGACCTTGGTCCAACATCTAAGAATACAAAAGACGTGATTTGTAATCAGTTGACTATAATCTTTCCCGGTTAGCTGGAATTTATGCAATATATGAAGATCTTGAACATTTACTTCAATAAAGGCGTTTGCATTACTTATTAGTACATATGTAGGAAATAAAATGCATTGCAAGGGTACTCTGTTGCTAACTGTTCCTCATGGATTTTACAATTAGCCATTTTTCTTGCTCACTCATGCTCTATATTTTTCTTAGGTGTCTATTGAAGATTTTCAACCCAACGAGCTTTTCTTTCTTTTTCTCTTTTTTTATGCAAAGTATTATTTCAGCCTGTCCACGTTGATGGGCTCAGTGAACTCGTTCCCTTCCAAATTTGACAGTCTCATAGCCCCATTCCCCATCACATTCTTGACTAGGTAAAGCCTTTCCCAATTGGGCATAAACTTTCCCATTGGGTCCATTATCAGTGGCTTCGACTGCTTAAGTACTAGATCACTTTCTCCGGTCTTGGTGGGATGCACCTTTTAGTTGAACGCCCTGGAAAACCTTCTATGGTATGGCTACATATGGTACAAAGCCTTTATCCTTTTCTCATCTAGTAATGCTAGTTGTTCAAACTCTGCGAGGCCCATTTCTGCTCAAGCAATCCTGCCTTTGCTAGTACCCACATTGACTGTATCTCTATTTCCACTGGTAACACTACCTCCATCCCGTAAACCAAAGCATAGGGTGTGACTGTTCTACCCCTATCTCATCTGCCTGTACCATCATCGCCACTGGCGCTTCGGGTTCTATGGCCAAAAACAACACCAAGGGTTTTCCCGGACTTTATATCGGACTTAACCATCATGTCAACCACGTATACCTCAATCTCCTTATGCATCAAGTCGTGGAATAATATAGTGGCCATTCATTGATAAGTGGCTCCCGTTGTTATTCTCACTGAAGTTCTTCACCCTACCTATTGGGCCTTTTCAACTGGGACAAGTTTGCACCTTGCGATAATCTAATTGAACGCTTTAGAATGCTAATGGGCCAACTTGTATGAAAACCTTGATGGGCTTAGAAGGTCCAAACATAATCCAAATATGCCAAATGCATGAGTCCGATATCCGCACTGGATTTCATCCAGAAAGGATACGCCTTTTTATAGCATATTTGTATACTTTTGGATATCTCCAAGTCCATCCCCATAACTGTGATTACTGAGGGCCCAATTCTTCGCTTCTAGACAATGGCACGATCCCCATAATAGGCTTAGTCAATATTATCAATGGGCGATCTTTGTCTTTTACCGATGGAAATGGACCGAGGTAGCCAAGGTTCACCCTTGTGGCGTAAGAGAGAATGATTATGTGTACCCCACATTGGTGCATCCACGAGTGTGGGAGGAATAAGGTCGGAAGGATATATGTTGTTTTGATAACCACATGGATCTCATGCATCGCATGCATACATGCATCATGCTAACTCCTTTCTTAACAGCCACCATAGATATCTGTTGGGTTAGAGAATAATGAAGACTTGTCAAGAAGAGGTTAGCAGACACAGATGCATCAGGCAGTGAAAGTTCCCGCGTGGATCAATTGGTGACCAACATCACCAAGATTATCGAGCAACTACAAGATTTGACCAACGCTATGGCCAATCTGACAGTGCCCCACACAGTGGGAATAGAAAACAACCGGGAATGAAGGCGTGAGGAGCCCCCGAATAAGGTGAGCAAAGAAATTCCTATTTTTGATGATGACATGGCTGAGTATGCCGCGGGAAGGACAGTCGGGTCTCAGACAGAGTTACAGAGACTTAGAGAACAAGTAGAGCCAGTTACCCGCAAGCTGAAAGGAAAACATGAAGATCTGTTAGACTATGATGCAATGACTTTTGAAGAACAGTTGCCTCCCCAGTTTAAGATGCCTGACATGGCCAAGTTCAACGGAAATGGAGATCCTAAGGTCTATCTCCGACAATATATTTCAGTGATGAGTTCAGTGGGTTTTTCGAAGCGTCAGTTGCAGAAGATTTTCGGGATGTCACTAGAAGGGGCGCCCGTAGTATGGTATCATGGCCTGGAGAGAAAGATCATGGATCACTGGATGGCATTAGCGGAGGCCTTTCTGAACCAATATGTCACGGACCTGGAGATAGACTTGTCGCTCCGTGACCTAGAGAACACCAAACAGAAGCCAGAAGAGACCTTCAAAGATTATGTGGATCGTTGGAGAAGCCAGCTTTTGAAGATGCAGACTCGGCCCTCGGAGAATGACCAGATTAAGATGATCATTAAGGGCACCAAGGCCTCCATTTATAACAAGCTGAGAAGGATGACCTCCATGATTGCCGACTTTCGACAGTGAAGAGAAAGTGTCATGGATATCGATGAAGAGGAAGCCAAGAACAGAATGTTTTATGGTCAGAATAGAAGGACTATTGGGGGGGCTTTCAGGGACCAAGGCCACTACTTCTGAGGTCGCTGCCATCAGAAACAGGCGATTCTCCAATCTCGGTAGAACTTTGTCAAATGTGTTGGAAAAGCTGAAGAGGCAAAGACTCCAAAAACCTTTAGAACATAGACCAATTCCAAACCCTGTGCTGCACTACTTCGACCTAAACATATACTGTCACTTCCATCAGCAGAAAGGCCACGAAACTGAAAACTACACCGGCCTCAGGCATGAGATCCAAAACCTCATTGACACCCATAAGATACCCGACCTAGAAAAAGAACACCCATAAGATACACACACAGAAACCCTATACCCAACTACCGAGCTTTTTGCATGGGGATATGGGATAGCAGCAGTGAAGATGAAACAGAGTAGGGTAGAAATTTTTGGGAAAACTTCTCGAGCAGTGACGAAGATGAGGTAAAGGGAATGACTCGTAGTGGGCTTTTTTACAGTGATGTAGCGGAGAAAGGCAAATAAGTGCTAACAAAAGGCCGAGAGGTGATGGAGAATATGGATAACACTGATGGGGATACTGTGTTGCATCAACTGAAGAAGACACGGGCACAAATGAGTATATGGGAGTTATTATACGCCTTTTAAGAGCACATGTATGCCATGGTAGAAGCTCTAAGTAAGATAATGGTACCTGAAGATGCAAACCCGTCGATGTTCAGAGGGTCGGTACAGAAAGAGAGTAGGCTGATGATAACATTCTCTGAAGAAGAGCTCCCGATGGAGGGGAGGAATCACAACAAGCCGCTATTCATAAAAGCAGAAGTAAGATGCAATAAGACATCAATGTGTGCCCTTTGAAGATTCTGTCAAGGTTGGGTATGAAGACAACAGACTTAAGCCCCTCCAGCATGACTATCAAAGCATATGACGATAGTAAACGGGGAGTCGAAGGTATTTTTTCCACAATAGTCAAATTGGGCCCGATAGAAGATGAGGTGGAATTCACAGCGCTTGATATCCCGACTATATTTGCTCTGTTATTAGGGAGGTTATGGTTTCACAAACTTGGGGGCGTACCATCCACTCTGCACCAGGTTATTAAGTTCACGCATGGAGGGGAAATCGTCACCATCAGGGCTGAAGTAGATAATGATGTGGCTGCTCTAGATGTACAGCCTCTCACAAGGTTCCAATTGGCGTTAAACTTCGAAGAATGGGTGGACCCTAAAGTGGCTAGAATCATGGAAAAAATGAAATATGAGCCGGGCACAGGTTTGAGTGCCAGAGGAGCATTGCCAAATTTCAAGGGATAGACCACTAAGAGAGGATTGGGATATGAATCCAATGAGAATGAGCCAAAGACCAAGGAAAATGGGATGAAGCTGATGGAATACTTTGTGAAAGCCACATGATATCAAGGAGAGCCTGAACCCGTAGAAGTCAATGGGATCATAGTACCGGGATTCGATATCTTCAAGGATGTGATGGGCAAATAACCACATGAAGTTGCAGAAGAATAAGATAAATGGGAAGAACAACTACTGTAGTTGGAGAATCTTACGCTCGAGGAAAGCAAGAAGATGGAAGAAGACAGGGCTACAGATTATGAAGATGTTTATTTTCCTGATTTATTTGATTCTAATCCTGCATTTATTAATAATAAAGACATTGATTTTGCTTACTTGTTCGAGTCTTTTCCGGTTCATCTGCATTATAACATATATGACATTAGCATATTTGACATTAACTCAACAAAGGCAAATGCATTTAATCTTGGCACATGTGAAAACCCCAAGGAAATTTTATTTGCAAGTGAGGTTACCTCTGATGAGCGGAAAGAATTGGAGAGAATATTAATAAAATATGCAAAAGTATTCGCCTAGTCCTATGAAGACATGCCAGTAGTGGACATGATAATTGCCCAGCATAAGATACCAACTTATCTGAACATGAGACCAGCAAAACAAAAGCTCCGAAGAATGAGACCAGAATGGGCCGAAACGGTTAAGGAAGAAGTCAAGAAGCAGATAGATGTGGGGTTCTTAGAGGTGGTGAAGTACCCTTAATGGTTAGCCAACATTGTGCCGGTACTGAAGAAAGATGGAAAGGTAAGAATGTGTGTGGATTATAGGGACCTCAACAAAGCTTGCCCGAAAGATGATTTTCCCCTACCCCATATAGACGTGTTGGTTGATAGCGCGACCTTATCTGCTATGTACTCATTCGCGAATGGATTCTCAGGATATAATCAGGTCCTCATGGCCGAAGAAGACAAGCATAAGACTGTCTTCGTCACTGAGTGGGGTACATATTATTACAAAGTGATGTCGTTCAGACTCAAGAACGCAGGAGCCACTTATCCATGGATAGCCACTACGTTATTCCACGACTTGATACTTAAGGAGATTGAGGTATACGTGGATGACATGATGGTCAAGTCAGAGATAAGGGCCGGACATATAGAAGCGCTGGAGAAATTCCTTCAAAGAGTCGATAAGTACAACCTCCGACTCAATCCCAAGAAGTGTGTGTTTGGGGTAACATCTGGAAAGTTGGTATGGCATAGGGTAGGAATGGGAGGAATAGAAGTGGACCCTGAAAAGATCAAGGCAATTACCGAGATGCCCGCATCGAAGACAGAAAATGATATTAGAGCTTTCCTTAGGAAAATCCAGTATATCAGTCGATTCATTGCCAAGCTAACATTAGTATGTGAGCCCATCTTCAAGCTATTGAGGAAGGACCAGCCTATAAAGTGGAATGGGCAATGTCAGGATGCTTTTGACAAAATCAAAGAATACTTGGTTAAACCGCCTGCCTTGAAACCCCCAAGGCCGGGCAAACCCTTGGTGTTGTATTTGGCCATAGAGCCCGAAGCGCTGGGGGCGATGATGGTACAGGCAGATGAGACAGGGGTGGAACATGCAGTCTACTACCTCAGTAAGAAGATGCTTCTGTATGAAGCCCACTATCAAGAAGTGGAAAAGATCTATTTGGCGGTGATATGGGCTTTCCGAAAGTTGCGTCATTATTTCCAATCCTATAAGATACAGGTGGTAGCCAAGAAGAATCCCCTAAAATATTTGCAGTCAGTACCTTCACTGGTAGGGAAGTTGGGCAGATGGTTGGTATTACTGACATAGTTTGATATAGAATACCTCACCTCTAAGGTAATCAAAGGGCGAGCCGTATCAGAATTCTTGACATTACAACCCATAAAAGGAGATCAGTATAAGTTTGAATTCCCAGATGAGGAGGTTCATGCCATAACGGTCCAGGGTGGTATTACTGACATAGTTTGATATAGAATACCTCACCTCCAAGGTAATCAAAGGGCGAGCCATATCAGAATTCTTGGCATTACAACCCATAAAAGAAGATCAGTATAAGTTTGAATTCCCAGATGAGGAGGTTCATGCCATAACGGTCCAGGGTGGAAAATGTATTTCGACGGAGCAGTAAATTACAAAGGAGGTGGAATAGGAATTATGATAGTAACCCTCGTAGGAGAAACCCTACCTATGGCTAAAAGGTTGACGCTCGAAGTAACCAACAACATGGCCGCATATGAAGCATATGTCTTTGGACTGCAAGCACTAATAGCCATAGCTAGGGACATAGAAGTTTGTGGAGACTCGATGTTGGAAGTTCGACAAATGCGAGGAGAATGGGAATTGAAGAAAGACTGGCTGAGACCCTACCTACTACATCTCAGGAAATTGGCATAGGTTATCCCCGACTATAAATTCCAGCGCTTTCCACGAGAAGAGAACTAAATGGCAAACGCATTAGCCCCCTAGCTGCAACTTGGGAAAACCCGAAAAACTGGTAATGAGACCCATTGTACTGACAACAGCTGGCAGACCCAGCTATGAGATAGAGAGAATCTTGGAAGTAGAAGTCGGCGATTGGAAGCCGTGGTACTACGACATTCTGCAGTATCTAGAACGTAGAGAATTCCCAGAAGGAGCTGGCAAGAAAGACAGAATAGCCATTCAGAAATTGGTTTCCCAGTATGTGAGTTTAAGGGGAGAACTGTACAAGAGGCAAGCCAATGGCATCCATCTGAAGTGTTTAAGAAAAGAATAGGCTCAGAAGGTGATGGAAGAGGTCTACACTGGAGTATGTGGATCGCATATGAATGGATTGAATTTGTCTCGCAAGATAGTGAGACATGGATTTTACTGGTAAACCATGGAAGCTGATTGCGCAAAGCTGGTGAAGTACTGTTATGATTGCTAGACACACGGCAACTTGAACCATCTACCGCATACAGAATTACACGGACTGTCAGAACCATGGCCTTTCTCAGCATTGGGTATTGACATGATTTGAGAAATCAAGCCACATGTATCAAATGGGCACTGCTGCATAGTAGTGGCGGTAGACTATTTCTCGAAATGGGTGGAAGCCGAGTCATTCCGTAATGTTATGGTGAAGCAAATGGCCCAGTTCATAGCCCTTAATATAGTATATCGATACGGAATTCCACATCACATAGTGACGGATAATGGAGTCCAGTTTTAGGGAGAAACAAAGGCGATGTTACAGAAGTACGGGATATGGCATCATAAATCATCACCTTACAGGCCACATACAAATGGGGAAGTAGAGGCGGCCAACAAAACCATAAATAAAATACTAGCTAATAGGATGGAAAGTTACAAAGATTGAGATGACATACTGCCATATGCCCTGTGGGGGTACAGAACTTTGGTGAGAACGGCGACGGGAGCCACGCCCTATTCTTTGGTTTATGGAATGGAGGCAGTATTACCAGTGGAAATAGAAATTTAGTCAATGTGGGTCCTCACAGAGGTGGAATTGCCTGAGCAGGAATGAGCCTCGCAGAGGTTCGAACAGCTAGCATTACTAGATGAGAAAAGGATAAAGGTCTTGTACCACATGCAGCTATACCAGAAAAGGTTGGCCCGGGCGTTCAACAAGAAGGTGCATCCCACTAAGATCCCAGAAGGTGATCTAGTACTCAAGCAGTCGAAGCCACTGATAATGGACCCAATGGGAAACTTCAGGTCCAATTAGGAAGGGCCATACCTAGTCAAAAAGGTGATGGGGAATGGGGCAGTGAGATTGTCAGATTTGGAAGGGAATGAGTTCACCGAGCCCATCAACGTGGACAGGTTGAAGCAATACTTTGCATACAAAAATAAAAAGAAATAAATAAAAAGAAAAAATAAAGGCTCGTTGGGTTGAAAATTCACAAAGGACGGCCCAAGCAAAATATGGAGCATGAGTGAGCAAGAAAAATGGCTAATTGTAAAATCTGTGAGGAACAGTTAGCGACAGAGGTACCCTTGCAATGCAATTTATTTCCTACATATGTACTAAGAAGAAATACAAACACCTTTATTGAAACAAATGTTCAAGATGTTCATAGATTGCATAAATCCCAGCTAACCGGGAAAGATTAGAGTCAAGTTATTACAAATTACGTCTTTTGTTTCTTAAATGCTAGACCAAGGTCAGAATATCTAGGAGAACAACCTCAGGAATGAGGATGAGCGAAGAGCCTCGAGAATGAATAAGGGTCAGATCCGTAAAAAAAAGGTTCTAGCTCGCTGAGTTGAAAACCTGAAAATGCGACTCAAGCAAGAAAAAACAATCTGCTAAATTGAAAATCTGAAACGACAGCTTAGAAAAAATAGGACGAACCAGCGAAAAAGTGACACAATGAGATCTTGAGCCATGAGGCCAAAGAGAACTGATCGATCAACGAATGAGAATTGGTAGAAGGAAACTGTAAGCAGGCCAATGGGGCTCCTAAAAGGGGGCGCATAAAACCCGCTAGCGCAAGGAAGGCCTAACCTATCGTAATAAGGAATGCATCCATGCATACATGCATACACGTCACATACACACAATTTTTGTTTTGTGTTCGCAGGCTTTGAAAAAGCGGTGAAGACGGGCAACTCCTCGAGAATGAGGACAAGCAGGGGCGAAGTGCCTCACCACCCACAATATCAACAGTTTCGAGAACAATTCCCAGAGATCGAAGCGTCTCATACTCGGTGGTTCGGGAACAAAATCCAGAGGTCGAAACACCTTGCCATCAACTCAACTCAGTTCGGGAACAAATCCCGGAGATCGAAGCTTCTCACACTCGGTGGTTCGGGAACAAAACCTAGAGGTCAAAAACACCTCGCCATCAACTCAACTCAGTTCGGGAACAAATCTCAGAGATTGGAGCATCTCACACTCAGTGGTTCGTGAACAAAACCCAGAGGTTGAAGCACCTCGCCATCAACTCAACTCAGTTCGGGAACAAATCCCAGAGATCGAAGCATCTCACACTCAGTGGTTCAGGAACAAAACCCAGGGGTCGAAGCACTTCACCATCAACTCAACTCAATTCGGGAACAAATCCCAGAGATCGAAACATCTAACACTCGGTGGTTTGGGAACAAAACCCATGGGTCGAAGCACCTCACCATCAACTCAACTCAGGAATATATCCCAGAGATCAAAACATCTCACAAAAGCAGCAAAACAACAGGTAAGTCCGGCAATGGCCGACGAACTAGGTAAGCCAAAAATATATGCATGACTTTGATAGGGTTGTCACTGTCACACACTGCACAAGCCCTATCAAAGTGGGGGCGACTGTAGAAACTGTATTTTTGCATAAGCCCGATGACGAGCCTCGTATGAAGGCACTACCTGAAAAGTTATGGAAGTTGCGAGAAACGAATGCCGGAAGGAAAGAAAACCTCCTAAATTAGCACCTTATCGGATTTAAACTAACTAGCCAGCCTCGGATTCGCTAAGTCAGTTTCTGTTTCAAACCTTAGCCTCGGCCTAAAAACCCCTGCAACCCATGAAATCCCATACAATCCATGCACACGCCCAAGGCCCATAAAATCCACCATCCATACGCCTAAGACACCATCTACACGCCCAAGCCTTCCCAAATAGCTAAAATCTCATGCAAAACACATGTTAAAATCCCCTTAAATCACTTTCTAATTTAACAAGATTTGAAATCCCATCCTCACCAAGATTCATGAGATTCTTTCCAAAATAAATATTCCCCAAATCATCATAATTTATTTCCATGATTTGGAGATCCATTTGCATTATAAAAAGAGGCCATTACCGAAACTTGAGAGGAGGCTCTTTCACGACAAACAAAAAAACCAAGGTTTCTCTTCATCTTCTTCTCTTAGGTGTAAACAAAAAATAGCCCTTCAATCACCGACCAAAACAGCAATAAAAAGCCCTTCAATCACTGACTAAAACAACAACAAATAAGCCTTCAATCACCGACCAAAACAATAACAAACAGCCCTTCAATCACTGACCAAAACAACAACCGATCACCCCAAACAACCAATTACTGAAACAACAAGCAATCAACCAAACAACCACCCTCACCGAATAAACAACCAGCAAACAGCCCTTAAAAAATGAAAAACAACCAGCAAAAAACCCACTAAAAATCGAACAAACAACCAGCAAACAGCCCCCTAAAAACCAAACAAACAACTAGCAAACGACCCCATAAACCATCGAAAATCAGTCCAAAAAATAACCCCTAAACCACCAAAAATCAGTCCCAAAAACAGCAGCTAAAAATAGCAAAAATAGCAAAAACAGCAAGCAGAAACAGTAAAACAGTGAGCAGAAATAGCGAACCAGCAAACCAGAAAAACAACAAGCTTTAATCCTTCCGCCGACGGCCTAACGCACTTCCAAGAAAGCAACTTAAAAGGTAAGACATGAGGGCACCCTATTTATTTTTATAGTTCCGGACACGGCATGTCTGGCTGGACGTGAAATACGTCCAGTCGGGTATCCGAATTCCTACGTCAAAGACGGCCAAATTTCTGGTCACATGCCCCGATGGCAGTTCCAAAACAAAAGTGCCAATGGCAAAAATGTGACTCGTGTCCCATTTCCAACGCGGAGGTCAATCTCTCCTGAGGCCAGTCTTCTGCTAATCTGCAGATCCTGCACATTAGTACATATATGAGTACCACAACCAGAATCAAAAATCCAATTTTTAAAACTAGTAGTAGACATGTTTATTTCTATAACAAACATACTTGAAGCCGGTGCCTTGCCCGCATTGATTTCCTTCATGTGTGCCTTGTTCTCGCAGCAGTCACGCTTCCAGTGACCCTGTTTCCCGCACTTCAGACATACATCTTGGGATTTGTCCTTACCCTTCACAGAAGGTTTTGATTATTTGGCCTTGCCTTTTTTTTTTCTTCTTCTTCTTCTTCTTACACCTCCAGTCGCCTTGGGCCAAGCCCTCAGAGTCTGAGATGTTGAATTGAAGTGCGCCTCGCACTTCTTGCCCTTTAGGAGCTCTTTTTCTGCTTCGCGCAGTGTGGACATCAACTCTCCAAGAGTTTGGTCTTGGTTCATCATATTGTAGTTCATGATGAACCCACTCCAAGTGTCGGGGAGAGACTGTAAGATCAAATCTATTGAAGTATCAGCCTCGAAGACAATGCCCATATGTCCCAGCTACTCAATGTCAGCAATCATCTGTGACACATGGTGCTCAACAGACGTACCCTTTGACATGCGAGCGCGGAAGAGCTTCTTCTGCAACTCATATCTTTGCGATATAAGATTAGATCGATGAAGATCATGCAACTTCGCCATCATATTATACGAATCCAATCCCTTGTTTTGACGACGGAATTGTTGAGTCATAGCAGCAAGCATTATAGATTGAGCAATGAAGTTGTCATCGCTATGAGTCTTCCAAAGCTCTAGCTCAACTATCTGATCAGATCTAGGCTTAGGCCTAAGAGGTCTCTCTATAGTGTAGAGTAACTTGACTTTGGCCAACAAATCATAACTTGGACAAGATATACGATATGGAACAAAGCCTTCATGATTCAAACACATCCGTGATGGACAAAGGTCTTGACTTTGGCCAACAAACCAGTGCCAATCTTGGATCTTGAGAAAGAATCACTCAATGGAAGGAAAACGCTTAATATTTATTGAGGGTTTTTCGCGTAAATTGGCAACCAATTTATTATCTTTGATTAGGTCTCATCATACACCCTTAAGCATGCATTCTAAAAGCATAATAAGGCACGGTAAATAAATTAATAATGATATGCGGATGGATATCTCACAGATTGTTCCTAGAACAAATCACTCTTTTTCTTATCCCCGGCTAGCACTATTCTAACTTCTACCCAATTACATAATATAATTAAAGAAACCTCATTAACATTGAGGGGAATTACGTGAGAAGAGAATTACAAAGAATCGAGAGATAAGGCTGGACACGCAGGTCCAATTTAATAAATTCTAAATTTACAACAATTTCCAAAATTGCCATTTCCCTTCTAATATCCATCTTATATACATTATTCATACAACACATCCATGTATTCACACAAAGCAAGTTATTCAATCAATCTAATCCAATTAATTAATCTTTGAATAAAGTGATCATCCAATGTTCAAACACCGATTTGATTTGCGCGAGTCTAACTCGTTTAAGAATAAGTACTCAAAGTATGAATTCTTGAATTATATCGAACTACAATTTAAATCTAATTTAATTTGTATTCAATACTAATTCTATATTTAATTCCAAATTAAATAATTACACATTTTAATGCGCCTTTACGACTTAGATTCTAAATCTAATCTTAATGGGTCTCAAAACCCAATTAACATCCAATGTTTATTTAATTAAAGTCCAATGGGCTTTCAATTAATTTCTTAAGGCATGGTCTTTGGTCAATATGGGTCAAACCCAAAATACCAAGGCCCAATTAAGGAATCACCCTATTTGCCAAGAAATCAATTTTGGCCCATTAGGCCCAATTAAATATTTAAAGGCCCATTTGTTATGTTTGGACTTAATGGAATGGTTTAGGCCCAATTTGGATCCAATCCAATTGTCCTAAACCAATTTGGCCCAACCAAGCCCATTAGGCCCAAACACAACATTTTTAAGCCCAATTCCAAATTAAGCCCAATTAATTAAATTCTAATTTTCCAAAATTCTCAATTTAATTAATCAAAGTGTTTAGCCATGATTAACTATTTAAATTAACATTTCCAAAATACTAATTTAATCAATTAATCATGCTTATTCATAATCAATACATGTCCAACATTATTGAAACAAAATCAAGTCATTTTCATGCTTTGATGGTCACGGTAATGGTAGGATTTTATATTCAATTTCGATTTCAATCCAATTAAATCATAAATCAATATATCCCATGTCTTTTAAACACATCCAATGATTCAAAAAACAAAATCACCATGACATAGGGTTTATACTACATTCGGCCAACATACCCAAATTGGGGAAAATTAATCCAATTAGTTTTTCTTCAAATTGATCATGCATAACTCCAAGTTATCAACATTCAAGCATAATCAAACAAACAATTTGATTAAAACATGCTCAAATAAAAAATGCTCAAATAAAAAATACCCAAATTTTAGTATATAAACCCTAATCATATTTCATGCTCAAACAGGCTCTGATACCATTGTTGGGTTTCTAAGGCGTTCCCAAGATCAATTCAAGCATAAAACATGTGAATACATAAAGGAGAATAGTGAAAATAAACTCACTTTGATTGGATATAGGATGCGTTGATAACAAAATTTTGCTTTGAGAATATCCTCCAAGCTCCTCTTTGATTGATGAATCCAAGCTCCAAGCTTTGAGATTTGAGATTCCAAACTCTTGGGAATGGCTTCCCTATCTCCTTATAATATTCTTTGATGTGCTAGCAAGAAGAAAAATTGCAACAATTTTTCTTGTTGGAGAAGATGACTCTCGGCTTTTGGCAAAATGGGAGAGAGAGAAGTGTTTCAATTTTGTAAAGTGTTGACTTGTGTTTTGATTTTCCAAAAATCAAAAGACATATACCAAAATCCAAAGTTGGTAAAAGTCTATCACCTTTACAAAATGTGTATAACAAGTTATCATAAAAATCTCTACTAACTTCCATCAAATAAAGTTAAGTAAATTACTAATGATGTGACTTGTGGGCCCCACTTGAATTCAAAATCCGAGTGGGCCCGCAAACACTCCCGGGCTTGGGTTCGTTAATTCCGAATTAACGAATTTTCCATTACAACGTAATTAAATCAAATTTAATAAAATAATTATGCCTATCAAAATTACTATTCACGTCGCTCGCGAATTAATTCTAAATTAATTCGTTCGCCCGAATTAAAATCCAATTTTAATTCCGTTATGAAATCTAATTTCATTTAATATATCGAATATATTATTTTATCGATTAATTCCAAATTAATTGTTCTCTCTCTTCAAATAGTATTTTAACCTATATAAAATCTCTCTGTAATTAATCATAGATTAATTATGTTCGAATCATACGTCATCGGTGAATCTTCGGGAAGCGACCCATGAGATCCATAGATATGTTGGCAGTAACTTCGGTCGTCGGACTATCCGAACACGTGAGTACCTCGTACTACGTTCTTATCGATTTATGAGACACGGTTGGCTTCTAGCAAAGCACCGTGCCTACCCAATTCTCCAGAAATATTCTTAAAGGAATATATAATCTATTTCAGGTGTAGTATACGTAGTATTACGTATTACAATCTAGTATCGGATGTCACATGCAAGGCCTGGGGCTGTAATAGTGTCTGTCTCGTACGAAGCATATATCGGATCACAAACAACTAGTCTCTTTAAACGGATAATCATGACCTTGTCATATTATCCCAATGGTTGCAACCCATTAGAGTACCAGTTCTGTATCCCTGCGTGATCATCATCTCCATATGACTGAAGTGATACTTCCGTCTTGACATCACACCCAACACACTACGATTCTCAATAAACCCAGAAAAGGCGTACACAGAACCTGTTAAAGTCCTGGATGACCAAAACCAAAGCGTATTGATTGTCGCAAGTACTAGCGATGCAAGTCTCAGGTTAAGACCAAATATACTACCCTGATTCGGATTCCCATAGACACATAGTCATACTACCAATGGGATTCCGCGGGGTCTATCCAGAGCGAAGCTGTTTCCGTACCATCGGTAAAACACAACCTCCTATCACACTTGCATAAGTATCCAATACTTAAATATATGAGAACTATGTCGTTACGCTTCCATAACACGCACAAGTGCAATACTAGTCTATTCCGCATTATCGATGTCCAGTCTCGATAATACTACGACTAGGGATATTTAATGATTAAACCTTTATGGATTGATATTGTCTCATATCTAATAATTCGGAACTAATCATAAGGACTTTTATCATTTATATATTAAGTAATCAAGTTACAAAATGATAAAATGCAATTTCATTGTCACATAGTTAATTGTATAAAAACCACAATGTCTTTTACAAATAGTGACGCTATGGGTCATAATTGTCCAACAATCTCCCACTTGGCCTATAGCCTGTCACTCAAGTATCTAACACCTGAACTATGTACATGTCGCTCAAAATTTTGCTAAGGAATAGCTTTCGTCAGCAGATCTGTAATGTTATCCTCTGATGCGACCTTCTCGATCTTCACATCGCCACGATGTATGATCTCACAAATCAGATGGAAACGTCGAAGAACATGCTTGGATCGTTGATGAGACCGCGGTTCCTTAGCCTTCGATATAGCCCCGTTATTGTCACAATACAATAGAACGGGCTCAGCTGCTAAGGAACTACTCCTAATCCAATTTGGAATTTACGGATCCAAACTGCCTCTTTTGTTGCTTCAGCTGCCAGCAATGTACTCCACTTCTGTTGTTGAATCGGCAACTGTCTCTTGCTTGGAAGATTTCCAGCTTACTGCTCCGTTATTCAAACAAAATATGTACCCGGATTGTGACTTACAGTCGTCTTTATCGGTTTGGAAACTTGCGTCGGTAAACCCAGTTACCTCAAGTTCTCCATCTTCATAGATTAAGAAAACATCCTTAGTTCGTCTAAGATACTTTAGGATATTCTTAACCGCCATCCAGTGACCATCACTTGGATAGGCCTGATAACGACTACACATGCTCAAAGCATATGAGACATCAGGTCGCGTACATATTATGGCATACATGATCGATCCGAATACCGAGGCGAATGAGATCTGACTCATGTTGTCTCTCTTATCTTAAGTTTTAGGAAACATGTCCTTAGATAGAGTGACGCCATGTGACACTGGCAACAGTCCCCTCTTGGACTGATCCATGTTGAATCTCTTCAACACTTTGTCAATGTACGTGCTCTAGGAGAGTCCAAGCAGCTTTCTAGATCTATCCCGGTAGATCTTTATTCCTAGAATAAAGGATGCTTCTCCCAGATCCTTCATGGAGATTTTTAATGAAAGCCAAACTTTCACCGATGTTAACATGGGAATGTCATTGCCAATAAGCAATACATCATCAACGTAAAGGACAATGAATGTCAGTGCTCTCCCACTAACCTTCTTATATACACAAGGATCATCCTCGTTTTGAACGAAATCATATTCTTTATGATCTCATCAAAACGTTGGTTCCAAGAACGTGATGATGCTTGCTTCAATCCATAAATGGATCGTTTTTAACTTACAAACCTTGTTTGCAAGTCTTGGTATGACAAAACCGTCAGGTTGTTGCATATAAACATCCTCCAAAAGGTTTCCGTTATGGAAAGCGGTTTTGACGTCCATCTGTCATATCACGTAATCAAAATATGCAGCAATAGCAAGCATTATCCGAATGGATTTAATCATGGCAACGGGTGAAAAAGTTTCATCGTAATCGACACCATGTCGTTGACGATACCCTTTTGCTATAAGCCTAGCTTTGTATGTTTGTACGTTGCCATCCATGTCAGTCTTCTTCTTGAAGACCCATTTGCAACCAATAGGCTTTACGCCTTCTGGTGCATCAGCCAGTGTCCAAACTTGGTTGGTGTACATGGAATCCATTTCGGAATTCATGGCATCTTGCCATAAACCGGAGTCGATACCTTGTATCACTTCCTCATACGTAGCCGGCTCGTTTTCCTCAATAAGATTAATATCCACATGAGGTGAGATCAGAAACCCATACCTCTCAGGTTGTTTTCTGACTCTCTCCGACCTACGCGGTTCTTGTGTATTCGAAGATTGTGGTACAGTCTCATCTCTGATGGACTGTTCATGTTCCGTTAAGGATTTTGTGCCAGGAACAGTATCACTTCGATTTTCATCGAGTTCTACTTTCCTCCCACTAACCACTGCATTTAGGAATTTCTTCTCAAGGAAAACCGCTTGTAGAGCAACAAATACTTTGTTCTCTTGTGGGTGATAGAAGTAATATCCTTTGGTTTCCCTAGGATATCCTACAAATAGGCATTTATCATATTTGGGTTCTAGTTTTGTACCTTCCAAATGTTTGACGTATGCCCAGCAACCCCAAATCTTCAGGAATGAGAAACCCGGTTTCTTTCCTGTCCATATATCATACGGAGTCTGTTGAAAAGACTTTGACAGAACCTTATTCAAAATAAGTATTGTACTGTTCAATGCATATCCCCAGAAGAAAATAGGTAGCTCTGTGCGACTCATCATAGACCTTACCATGTCCAACAAAGTTCGGTTTATCCGTTCGGACACACCATTTAATTGCGGTGTTCCGGGTGGAGTCCACTGTGAAAGAATACCATATTCTTTTCAAGTAATCAAGAAACTCATTGCTTAAGTATTCGCCACCACGGTCCGACCATAATGTCTTAATACTTTTTCCGGTCTGTTTTTCCACTTCGTGTCGAAACTCTTTGAATTTCTCAAAGGTTTCCGACTTGTGTCACATAAGATACACATAACCATAACGCGATGCATCATCTATAAAGGTTACGAAGTATTCATATCCACCTCTAGCCTGGCTAGATATGGGTCCATATACGTCACTATGAACGAGGGCTAACAGTTCGGTGGAACGTGCACCCTTTCCGCTAAAAGGTGATTTAGGCATCTTGCCTAATAAAAAAGATTCGCGGACGTCATATGAATTTGGATCAAACCCGTCCAAGTACCCACTCTTCGAAACTGTGGATATACGTGTCTTGTTTATGTGTCCCAAACGATAATGCCACATGTAAGTTTCATCTTTGTTACTTATTTTAAGCCTTTTGTTTGTTACATTATATGTTTGAGATTGATTTATATTCAAAATATAAAGACCATTATCTACATCAGCAGTGCAAATTTCCATATCATTTTTATACATAAAACACTCAGTGTTTCTAAATATAAAAGTATACCCACATTGGGCTAACATAGATACAGAAATAATATTCCTAGTCAAACTAGGTACATAATAACAGTCTGAAAGTTTAAGTACATGCCCCGAGGGCAGTTCCAAAACAAAAGTGCCAACGGCCAAAATGACGACTCGTGTCTCATTTCCAACGTGGAGGTCAATCTCTCATGAGGCCAGTCTCCTACTAATCTGCAGATCCTGTACATCAGTACATATATGAGTACCACAACCAGAAGCAAAAATCCAATTTTTAAAACTAGTAGTAGACATGTTTATTTCTATAACAAACATACATGAAGCCGGTGCCTTGCCCACTTTGATTTCCTTCATGTTTTCCTTGTACTCGCGGCAGTCACGCTTCCAGTGACCCCGCTTCCCGCACTGTAGACATACATCTTGGGATTTGTCCTTACCCTTCCCAGAAGGTTTTGACGATTTGGCCTTGCTTTTCTTCTTCTTCTTCTTTCTTCTTACACCTCCAGTCGCATTGGGCCAAGCCTTGGAGTCTGAGATGTTGAAGCGAAGTGCGCCTCGCGCTTCTTGCCCTTTAGAAGCTCTTTTTCTGCTTCGCGCAGTGTGGACATCAACTCTCCAAGAGTTTGGTCTTGGTTCATCATATTGTAGTTCATGATGAACCCACTCCAAGTGTCGGGGAGAGACTGTAAGATCAAATTATTGATCTAAATCTGAAGTCTCAGCCTCGAAGACAATGCCCATCTGTCCCAACTGCTCAATGTCAGCAATCATCTATGACACATGGTGCTCAACAGACGTACCCTCTGACATGCGAGGGCGGAAGAGCTTCTGCAACTCATATCTTTGGGATCTAAGATTAGATCGATGAAGATCATGCAACTTCGCCATCATATTATAGGGATCCAATCCCTTATTTTGACGACAGAATTGTTGAGTCATAGCAGCAAGCATTATAGATTGAGCAGTGAAGTTGTCATCGCTATGAGTCTTCCAAAGCTCTAGCTTAACTATCTGATCAGATCTAGGCTTAGGCCCAAGAGGTATCTCTATATTGTAAAGTAACTTCTCAGATCCCAGGACAATCCTGAGATTCATGTCCCAATCTTAAAAGTTTGTGCCATTAAAGACATTGTCGCCAATGATAATATCTCTAATGCTTAACTTTCATGTCATCTTAATTGCAATAGTCAAACTATTCAATTAACGATAATGGGTACAGTCTAACTGTTACAAGAAAATAATAAAATATTAGTCCAACTAAAAAATATAATTGACGAAATAATTTGAAAGCGCGTAAAGCCAAGTATTTGAACGAAATTGCAAATTCAATACTAGCCTCCCACTATTTTTCGGCGAGCCTCTAACCCTCTGTTGAGTACTCAGGAAACCTAGTTTCCTAGTGGGCTAGGATCCAGTTAAATAACACACAACTTTGACTTTAGCCAACAAGTTGTATGATATTTAACTAGGTAGATCTCTAAGATCAATTGGATCTCATCCAATTCCTAGATCCGGTAGGTGGACCTCCAAGTCCGAAACATATATACAATATATATGCCAATATATCCAATATATTTTCCTAACATTTTTCCTCTGAATCAACTAAGCCTTGGCTTTGGCACAACAAGCTTAATGATTCCAGTTAAGCGGAACCCATTGACTTTGGAAAGCTTCGTAATCGATGTCGATGGACAAGAAGTGATCTTGACTTTGGCCAACAAATCACAACTTGGACAAGATATACGATATGGAACAAAGCCTTCATGATTCAAACACATCCGCGATGGACAAAGGTCTTGACTTTGGCCAACAAACCAGTGCCAATCTTGGATCTTGAGAAAGAATCACTCAATGGAAGGAAAACGCTTAATATTTATTGAGGGTTTTTCGCGTAAATTGGCAACCAATTTATTATCTTTGATTAGGTCTCATCATACACCCTTAAGCATGCATTCTAAAAGCATAATAGTGCGCGGTAAATAAATTAATAATGATATGCGGATGGATATCTCATAGATTGTTCATAGAACAAATCACTCTCTTTCCTCTCCCCGGCTAGAACTATTCTAACTTCTACCCAATTACATAATATAATTAAAGAAACCTCATTAACATTGAGGGGAATTAGGTGAGAAGAGAATTACAAATAATCGAGAGATAAGGCTGGACACGCAGGTCCAATTTAATAAATTCTAAATTTACAACAATTCCAAAATTGCCATTTCCCTTCTAATATCCATCTTTTATACATTATTCATACAACACATCCATGTATTCACACAAAGCATGTTATTCAATCAATCTAATCCAATTAATTAATCTTTGAATAAAGTGATCATCCAATGTTCAAACAACGATTTGATTTGCGCGAGTCCAAGTCGTTTCAGAATAAGTACTTAAAGTATGAATTCTTGAATTATATCGAACTACAATTTAAATCTAATTTAATTTGTATTCAATACTAATTCTATATTTAATTCCAAATTAAATAATTACACCTTTTAATGCGCCTTTACGACTTAGATTCTAATCTAATCTTAATGGGTCTCAAAGCCCAATTAACATCCAATGTTTATTTAATTAAAGTCCAATGGGCTTTCAATTAATTTATTAAGGCATGGGCTTTGGTCAATATGGGTCAAACCCAAATACCAAGCCCAATTAA